>JAQFYZ010000247.1:0-54212 GCA_034695085.1 Cylindroiulus punctatus | reverse complement strand
ATTGCATGCAGGAATGGAGATGTTACATGAGGCCTGCAGTACTAGCCGCACAGATATTGTAAAAGTAGAAGCGGCAAGGTGGCAATAGAGCTTGCTGATGAAAATTTGAATCAGTTATCCAAAACGTGTGTAAAATGGAAAAGAAATTGAATAAAATATAATATTTTTGCAGATACAGTATATTTTGTGAGAATTTTGATGAGCTAAAAATCAATTGCATTACATTTGCATGTGACAAAATGTGACAAATGCCAAATTCTTGGATGTGACAAATGTCAAATTCTTGTTTGTTGTGACAAATGTCAAATTCTTGGATGTGACAAAATGTGACATTGCCGGCCACATGCCTGTAAAGGCTTAAAATTTGCATTATTATTATTAGCACACAATACTTGTCTAGATTCTCATAAATGGATGTTATAGGATCCAATTTATGGCAAGTATTGCATGCTAATAATAATAATGCAATTATTAGCCTTTACTATCTTCTTAAAATTAATTTAAGTCTTTTCAATATTTTAATCAGTAACACAGCAAATAATTGCAAAACATGTGCTTCGTTTTCCTAGCCAATTTTCGATCAAATTTGCTCTTTCCCACGATTGTTGCCCATGAAAGTATCCTACTTTCATGGGTATTTGATCAAAGTATCCTACTTTCATGAGTATTTGATGAAAGTATCCTACTTTCATGGGTATTTGATGAAAGTAGGATACTTTCATGGGAGCTTACTCGACTGCCACTAGATGGCGACCCTTTCGCTACACACTCCCAATAGCCTATGGTCACTTTTTTGGAAGCGCCGAGGCCGGTAGGAGGTCCTGAACCAATGATTGAGTGACGTCAGGCAGTGTCACCACTCAACTTTTCCATGCGTCAATGTGAATCCCTACACAAACCTATGAAATCCCTAGAAAATCGCTAGCGTACAATTTCCGTCTGCTACGCTCGTACGTCATCATATCACAGAAAGCGATAAACGTGATAAATACGTTTTTAATTGCAGAACAATCAAGTGAGTTGCTATTTTACTGCATATTTTATGGTTGTACAGAAACAACGATTGTTGGGAGAAGATGTGTAAGCACGTGGTAGCAGACGAAACTATGAAGTCTGTGAATGCAAAATAAACGATCACCCTGTAAAAGCAGCCCAATCCCATCATGCAACGCGAAATGTGGGTTCCCCTTGGAAACACGCAATTTTTGTATTGTAATGAGTGTATGATTGCGAGGCAACCATAATACACTAATCATAGTTCATTTTGTCGACTTTTCAGTCATGACAGTTGAATTCAGCATTATTTTTGATGCAGCGAAAACAGTAAATTCATGCATGTTGTACATACCTTATCCTGGTTCTCCATACCTAGCATTCACAATGAAACGAAACTTTTACGGAAGCTCTCATGGTCACCTACTGACTTGAGAATTCAGCGCCTCCATTCGTTCACCAGTATCCCGCCGTAGGGCAGCACTTTCCGGCCAAATGAATTCTATGAAATGCAATGCGGGAAAAATGTATCCCAGCTGCTGTGGGCTCTGTGTACCCTGGTACCCTCGTCTATTTATGTAAACAACGGAAAAAGGCAAGCTCGCACATCCAGCAAAAAAGTGAAATTTATGCACGTACAGTGTGATGCAGGCATGAGTCACCCTCCGCTTTCTGTGTGTCGCTTTCACTGTCGTTTTTAGCCACCATGTCTAGGTTCGAAGACTCCTTTTGGGTAAGCTTTCGATTACATTTGAATATGAAACCTCGTTAGTTACTGTATTGTCTAATGCGTAAAAGCTTTGAAGTTTAATAAATTGTAGAGAGCTAATTTTAGGTCAAGGACGCTTTCGCTCAATGTCAATGGCAAATTTCACAATTTTCATTACCGATATCGATCCTCTCGGAGTACGTTGAACCTCATTAGATTTTATTAGGCACATTAGCCGCATCTTTCTGTATCATTGCGCAACAATGTGGAAAATGAAACCTAGGCTCAGGAAATCTATTGTGGGTAGAAGCAAGGGATCTTCGATGACTGAGATCATGAAGTAGCCCTTCAGCCCCCTCCCCTCCAATTCTACCATGGAACAATTCTTTACTCAATCAGATTGACCCCGTCATCAGATGATACCCAACAGCTCAACTTAGGTAGACTGGCCTGGACCCTCCAATGTATCCTATTAGGGCCCTTCACATCGGTGCATGGTATTAAAGAACAATTCATTACACCAGCAGATCGACTCAGTCATCAGATGATAATCGATCACCAGCCCAACTGCCCCAACCTCGTTATGGTTTGGTCCGCCCTTTACCCCTTCTCGTGGATCCATAATACGATGTAATAATGCTCAACTCCATCAGACTGACCTCGCATTTCTATTTCACTGCCTTTGAAATTAATGGTATTTCAACAGACCCATAAGTTGCCTCTTGAGTTTAAACAAACTGAGTTGCCACTAGTTTTCCTCAACTATGCCATCCTCATGGCCTATAGACCTAAACAGAAATTGCTTATACGAAGCCTTATCTGTTAGAGAAACATGAAAATGCACGTATTGTTTACATTGAACGATCTATTCTGGCGCCCTGACCTAAGTGACTCACCCAAGACATTAAAATCCAGAAAATGAAATTGAAAGTTGTGATGTTCATTTTACCCTATGGATATTATCATGTTTGGTGTTACTTGTTTATTCATAAATGCTGGAAGCAGCCATGCATTTTTATTCTGAATGTGGAGACTGCAAATTACCGTTATATCGAGTGTAAATATATACTAGTAGACCTACTGTAGGTTTTTCACTTTCACTGTTGATTGTGCAGAATTTCCATTGCCGGTATGGTAAATGTACTTGTAGTCTGTTTTTCAGTTTTCAAATTCTATCATTATTTATTATGTATCAATGGCTGTCTTTTTTCCATTTTTCTCATGACCTGGAAGACCTGGAATTGTCAGGGAAATGAAAAAATCAAGTAGTCATGTACCTATTGCAAAAAGTCAAGAGATATGCCACCCTCAGTTAGCCTGTGATGAGGAATTTTCTCTTTATCAGCGTTGCACTAAGTGATGCAAAAACATCGTCAGTTCAACTAAATTTGTTGCTTCCTTATCAAATGAGAACAAAGTAAAAAATCATCATCATATACAGGGCAGCGCTTATTGATACCAAAGGTGCGATTCAGGTTTTGAAAGATATGCCTGTATCAAATTGAAGAAGCCGTGTAATGAGCAATAAATATTGCATTCCTTACCAGTACACTGGCATACTGTACAGTATATGTTGCATTTTTAGTGGTCAGCAGGTAGGCCCAAAATACATTCGTTTTAAAAACTATCACATTCAGGGAAGTGGAAATTTTCAGTTCCGAGGAACCTTGGTTGTGCATTGAAATTTTCAACATGTAAGATTTATTGAAATATGATGTAACGATGTGCTCTTATCTATGACAGAATGTCGAATTTTGCAACTTTTCCGGATTTACTGCTGTTCAACGGCGCATGCAAGATGGGAAACAAATGCTCAAGATATACGTCGATTTTCTACGACAAAAGTAAACGTCATAACAGAAAATGCTAATGTATAAGCGATAATGAGTTTATTCATGTTTTTCTGTTTTGAAGAGCACAGGCACAGAGAGCTTATGGCAGAGCACTTCTCAAACTCTTGACTTGCACAAATTACCAAGAAGAAATTGGGCAAGTATTTCTTAAACAAGTTAATGTTGGTATGGTATTCAAATTGTTGGGCATAGAGTTACATCTGTGCACACAGTACATTCACATTTGATAAAATATTATGAATCTTATTTATTATTTTCAGTTCCCTTAAAGATGGTTGGGATTCTTTGCATTCTCAAACCAAGGCAATTGGCACAGCTCACATGGTCACTGCTTCTCAAGTTCTTGCCGAGGCTGAGCGTATGGCGGTCATTTTGGAATGTCAACGTGAACAAAGGAAGAGCACTGAGGAAATTTTGAGGAAGAGCCAAGCGAATTTAAGCAGCCATTTTAAAAAGGCTTTAGATGTAGGATATTTACTTTATCAAGGTAGCTTTCAGTTTAATGAATTGAACAGTGATCATTTTTCTCTTATTTATAGTGTAGAAAAACGTATGATCACAAGTGTGCTGAAAGAGATGCTACTTTTCAAAACGAAGATGCAAAATCAAATGGAAATTCCAAAGATTTGGAAAAGGTATCATTGTAGAAGAAACTTCTTTGAGATTAGAGAGAAGGAGATCGATTAATATAAAGATTTTTCCATCAACAGCTTCTTCAAAAGCAGGAGAAAATTCGTCAGGTAGTTGACAGCACACAACAGACTTATAAAATGTCCTTAAAACAATTGGAAGATGCGAGGCGACTGTGGGAAAAGCAAACTGAAGATGCGTATAATGTATGTTATTATTGATTTGTTTCATCTTGGTGTGATGGTCTCGGACAGGTGAAATTGTTCTCATTACTGGTGTTTGGAATTGTTTGCTGGATTAATTTTTATTAGTAATCTTTAAGAATTATCACTAATGAGGTCACCATGCGTAACCTTGTCGGTTTGCTCACCCGCATGAATAATCAAGTGGTGTGGTGAATGTATTAGCATTGAATTTACTTATGTGTTGTGCATGGCTAACATTCTAGAGGTTTCAAATGTTAGAAGAGGACCGCATTGACTGCCTTCGCAATTCTATGTGGCTTGTGACTAACCTGGGCTCCTCTGTTTGTGTGCAAGAGGATGTGGTGAGGGAAATTGTTAAACTTTATTATTAATAGTGTTATTTTTAAACATGATCTAAATGTGGCTCAAAAGAATTACCTTGTAATTGCACAAATAATATTTGATTGCAAATGTAGGAAAGCTTATAAAGCTATCATACATTTCCAGTTCTTTGACAAATAATGGAATTTTCTAAAGCATTGCGTTATACACGTTACCTGGCTTGCGCTATTGAATCAGACAAATTGTTGTAGTCCTTAGAAAATATACGTAAGACGTTGGAAACGTGCTGCAGCGATGATGATATTGAAGCTTTTATTCGGATGAAAGGAACAGGAAACATGAGGCCTCGTATGTCTTTTACTCACTTTCGAAATTTAAATTTACTGGAAACTGCAACAAGTTAGAACAAAAATTACATCTTATCTTCCAGAAATGATTGACACTGAAGATTGCTCAAAGAAGTTACCGGAGCACACTCTGAACGTTTCACATATGCCATCGTTTAGAATGAATAGTAAACCCCGTATGTTGGAAGAACTGCCTCATTTGTTCAGCAGGCCATTGCAAAAAGGCAGCAGTACCATTGGCTTGGAAACAGATGGTAGGGTGATATACATGTATGTATAGATATTGCATGGACTGCAGGTTTATGCATTTTACCAATGAACTCGAGATATAAGTATTTGGTCCAAAGTCTCAATTCGTAGGTAGGACTAAGAAATTTAATCTTGCTGGCCGTGCAATATTTAATAGATATACCGGTGAAGCTGTTTTTCCATTATTGTTCTGAGGGAATTTCTCAGAAGATAATTGCTAGATTTTAATTCTGTCATTGAAAAGAACATTCCTTCAAAGATTGGTGGCATGAACGATGATGGCTATTGGTTAGTCACATGAGTGTGTTAGTGAAACTTCGAGTGAAACTGTTCGAGACTTTTTTCGAGGTTTTTTGATGGAGGTACGATTTTTTAGCCTGAAGATAAATGGAAAAACAGACCACTAATACATATATTTGTGAAATATCCACCAGCTTTGTACTTGAGCTGTGTTTCTGATTTTTCTTTCTTTGATGTTATTAGCAAATGAAGTTGTGATGATCAACCAACCGGTTAATGGAATATATGAAAGCATCGACGATATGGCTTTGTATAGTCAACCAAAGATTCCTTATAAGGTACTTCACTCGTATGAAGGACAGGTATGTGGAACTTTTCAAAATAAAATGCAGTCATTTTTTATTGTTAATTTGCACCTATGTAAAATATCGTTCCTCTGCAAGACAAACTTTTTACTTGTTTTAGACCCCGGAAGAGCTTTCCTTGCAGCCTAATGAAATTGTGTACATTGTATTCAAGGAAAGCGATACTTGGTGGGAGATAAAAACTGAGTGTGGAAAAAAAGGATATTTTCCAGCTGATTATCTTGAAATTGCAAAATGATGATAGGTAACTGTGATTTCCTACCAAACATAGGACCAATTCTGTCTGCCTTAGTTCAGTATTTTCTTGGCATTTTATGCACTTCATAATGGCCAAACATTTTTGATACGATTATTGTTGTCTCAGTTTTGAGGTGATGTTTTCTTCATCTTCTTCCACTTGAGTACTAGAAAGATAACTGATTCCAATAAGCTGCCAATAATGTCAATATCCAGAAGAAATGCTTAGCATTCCAGAATCTTCCCGAAGTTGAAAAGAGGTTATTGCGTGAAAATAATCACCATTATGGATTCTAAATTTCATGCATACTATACTAAAAAACTTGTAAATCCAAATTATGGAATTAGAGGAACTGCAGTGTATTACTGCATTGTAATGGCTCAAGTTCGAAGGGATGATTCTGTTATCTGACATTTAAAGATATGCATTTAATTGCAAAATAACAAATTTTGATATATATATATATACTGAATTTTTTATGCACCGTACTTGTACAATGACAGGATACTGCAGAAAATTCGCTTATACGTTATACTGTATGCAAATATTGCAATTTTAGGGACCATTTTTTAAAAGACCCTAATTTACAGTTTGTTGTTCGAAAAATATATAACATGTGAAAAAGCCCATACCAATGCTTCCAGTGTAACAAATCACTAGTACTTCACTCATGATATACAAGCTTAAGAGTATGACACATTTGTTCCGTCTGCATTGTACCAGATTGACTCTGTGAACCTTAACAGCTTTAATTTGTTGCATACTGCTGCCTCATACTGCTCATCTTACTATGAGAAAGATTGGAAAAAAATTCCCAGTTGATATTTGAGTAAGCAGTTATGGTGCAAATGACATAATTTTTCATAATAATTTTACATAATTCATAATTTTGTTTAAAACCTCCAAAGTCAGACGTGTCTGTTGGTCGCCACTTACAATGGTCGGTTTTAATGTCTTTCGTACGTAGTAGGTAGTTTATATACAAACTAGGAAGAGTGGGTAGGAATATTTAGTTGATGTGCAATACATTGGGATTTATATTGTTTGAACTGAAATAAGGTACTATAAGCAATATATACCAAACTTTTATCTTATGTGTTCAGGTTTTGATGTGCAAGTTTTCATTTTTAGCACTTCTTTTACGACATTGCTATAAATACAATGTAGTCAAGTCACTATTGAGTAACTCCATTTTGCGCATATTTTTACATAATTAATCCAAAAGGCTACCCTCGTACAACATCTCTGCAGACCCAGTTTCCAAATATTCAGTCAATTTTTTTCTATCTGAAACATTCCTGATAGGCGCTATTGTGTGTCGCATTATGCAAAAGGTACCAAGTATGCTTTTCCATGTGCATGACGGACTTATACTACGAACAGGAAATGTAGTTTTTTTCTTTTAATTTTTTGAAAATCTTGCATGTTTCAAAATGTTACACTTGTGTCTTTATGTACTTAACACATCGACTTTTTTAAGTCAATGATATGAGACTTGTCAGGTACTGTATTATCTTCCGAGGTTAGATCTAGATACTTTTTCTCATTGAATCCTTCTATTCATTTACTGTACGTGTTTTTAGTCTTATATATCTAGTCATTTTAATTAATAATAAGATAAACAACTAGAAGTTGAATATCGCAATCTAGTGCCATTTAATTGTAACAGTAAAATTGCGTTTTTCAAAATGCATGATGAATGAAGTAAATGAAGTTGTTTTTTAACTCTACTGAGAATTCGTGCTATTTGTATTTGCCTACTTATAGAGATTTGAACCAAAAAAAAGAAAAAAGATAGCTTAGATAGGAGAGGCCTTAAATAAAGCACACGTGTGTATTCCTACTGTGTATCTGCTGCGGGGAAGAATTCAACTAAGATGCAAAACTGAGACGTTTCCATTTTAATGTGAATGTACAAATTTTACTATAACATGTTATTTGCTTAAAAAACACCAAGCGTGGTGATTGTCAAGGACTTAGAGTAGATCAATATCGAAGATTGAATCGATTTGAATGGGTTCATGCATTCAGGCATATGATATGCTGATATTTTGATATTTTTTAATGTTTTCTTTGGCGCTACAGTACAGGCTTCTTGATTATCCAAGGAAAGTTGATTTTCTGTTTTTCTCTTTTGGTGAAATGCTGGAGATTTGGTGTTAAATGGAGTGAAAATCTTTTTATTTAAGAAATTTACATGTTACGCTGCGCTGTAAGATCATTATACAGCGTTTGAATGCAGTTTTTGTTTACTTTGAATTGCCTCGAGTCCTTTTTTGACTGCTATGGCTATAACTCGTGTGTGATACGAGCACTCCTGTCTACCAAATGAATTAAACATGTCTCAAAATTGCATGAGCGAAGACAATCTTGAAGATTGCAACGAAATTTAAATTGCTAAATTGAGGGAGGAAGGCATAGTTCCGTAACCAATTAAATATTAAACACGTTATTTGTATAACATGAAATTTTCCAAAAAGAAAAAAATAACTGCATCCATATACTGTAGGCTCTAGTCTAGACATTCGAGCACGCATTCCTCCTTTAATCTTTCATGAAATGAAAAAGAAAAATGAGTAAACTGTTGGCTGGCATCCTGGTATAGATCTGGATATATACGTTTTGAAAAATTGCCATTAAATGTTTTCTTAATATCCCAGTTATTAAAATCCCAGTAAGGTAATTTAAACGCGAACCAGACAGATAGTGGTGGGCTTGATTAACTTCACTTTTCAACATTAAAACGACTTCGAGCCCCGCAAATTTAATTCCAGTTTTTTGGTCTGCACTTGAATAATTTAACTGGTAATTTACTAGTGCAAAGATGCATCTGTCCCCAGGTGAATGCCCAGTTCATTCGTAGTAATATAACGGGGTAATTCGGTGGATTAAATGAAGCTTTCGTTCTCAATTCAACCAACGTACGTACAGCACAATTTAAATTTAGTATGTGCACCGGGCCACTCCTGAAAGTTCAAAACAGATGTTGTTTACGTTATACACGTACTTACCAATTTCCTGGTTAGCTGTATGATCGTGCAGAAAAATAAGCTCGTTTACATGCATTCCACTAGGCAGTAAGGCAGTAGACAAATTGAATAAAAAGAATGTTCAGAGAAAACTTTTGAAAGGATCATGAAGTGTAGAAAGAGTACATTACAAAACAAATTTGTGCAATTGAAAAATCTCTGGATCGACTTTAATAAAGATGTATGTCAATCCAATTAAGTTAGTAACAAACAATAGCAAACAAACACAAGTAGCATCTTTCATTCCATAGGATTAGGAGATGCATTAAAGGGTCTAGCTACCCCATAGAAAAGCAAATGGTACATATTTTAAAGCACTCAGTGAAATAAAATAAGAACAATTGTTTCTACCATTTATGAAACTTTGCTGGTGAGTGCAAATTTAAAAATATCAAAAGTGCAATATCGACATTTTTTAAAATTATTTACGACGCCACCTTTAACGATAATTATGGAACTACATTTCTGAATTTTAAAATTTGCACTCGACAACAAATTGTCCAGTCTATAAAATCCCCCCCAAAAAAGAATGATTCCAACATTTATTAAAGTACTCAACCTGTATGTATCCGAAGCTCGCTGGTTGGTTTCTAAACGAAAAAATGCTGTATGATTTTTAGTATTCTTATTTTCGTTGTCTGGTCGGATGCAGATGGTGATGATGGGCTCGTATTAATTAAATGTAGGTTGCGTGCTTCTTTTCTGCCCTTTCTCGCAGTTAGAGGACTACAACTTCAAAGTACATGTAATTTTGTAAATAGCGAGCGTGTATGTTTGTAATTGCAGTCATGTAATAATACCTAAAATTAGGGTATAAAATTGCCTTGTTACAGCCATAAACCTGGTTGAAATTACGCCAATAAATGATGCCATAAAAAGCCAATAATGACACCCATCCATAATCTGTTTCAGAAATATGGTGGCATTTAAGCCCAGCTGTCCCGTTGCAAGCAATTTGTACCACATCTCAAGCAGTTTGATTTTTAACTTCCCTTTTAATTTCATTTATGTTATCAAGTTAATGAAAGTGATCCATTATAATTTGTAATTTCCTATGAAATAATTTTGGGAGGCCTATATAATAAGATTTATTTTCCATGGATGAGTTTATCACACCATGACATTTAGAAAATTGCATCAATGAGAGTCAAGACAAACACTTATTAGAATTTATTTATTTGTATCTAGGGCCTATATCACCTTTAACAGGTTTTCCATAATTATTCCTTGCAACGGGTGAACAATTAAAATGCTCGGCTAATATGACGGCATGAAAGTTGTTGACAGTATCACTTGAGTCCAGCCTTGATATCAATGGATATGACATTAGCCCGGGGATTACAACAAAACTACAAAGAATTAAATAGGGATATATAGTTTATTCCAATGTTTCTTATACTTTAACATCTCACATTGGATTAGAATCCTTTTCCAAAAAAATAGTGGAACCTAAAGAATTATTTTTCTTTGAACATTTTATCATCGCAGATGCATAAACGTCAACGTTTTCTTAATACCTGTTGCTGTAATATATTGCAGTTAAGTTTCATTTTTAATTTTCTTAATGGAAAAAATGTAATTTGTTTCGACTCACGCTTAATGCATGCTCGCAATTCGTTTCCAGAATACAGCATTTTCCTTCGCAGCCATTATTTTTACTAATAGTCATGGCACTTTTTTTCTGTCACGCTGCTCGCCATGTATTGTTTATTTCTAGCCGGAAATTTACCAAATTGCTACTCTAATATTAAGGAAATTTATTAGCTGTCATCGCCACTGTATGCAGTCCTGTGCTCTAATATATTATTTATGAATTTCGAAGCTGAGTAACGCTTGCATGCATAATTTAGGTGTTTCGAGTTTCGACTTGTTATTTTGGGCTTTATGTGTCTGCTCTTTACCAAAATCTCGTTTGATCTCGAGACATATAGCGTCTAAGCGCAGTCTTCAAATATTCCAACTACAAAATGACATTGTAATGTATTTTTTTTGCATTTTTATTCTGATACTAATACTCGCAGACAGTAGTTCACTATATATTGATATCGTAAATAATTTAAATGTCATTATACCTTCATTATAATAACGAAACAAAAGAAGAACGAATACATGGTTTAGCTATCTATACAATGTATTAACTATATTGATTTTAGACAAGAATTGTCAACGTAACTAAGTATTATACTGGGTATGTCCTTGTCCAAATCTTGAAATTAAGAATAGCACGTGATGCATCTAATGCTCAAATTATTGAGATTAATTAGCCTATTCATTATTTATTCATACTATGTTTAATAAGTTTTCAAATTTCGGAATAGTTTCTCTTGATTTTCCAATTAATTAATTCGTGGTGCATGCCTATCAGGCGAGGGAAATTCACAGCTGTGAAGCATTAGCATTTACGTCGATTTGCTCGACTACTCAAAAGAGTCCTGATAAATGAGAAACTATGCCAGCGCAAATACTTAATTCTCACCCGTGATATCCTATGAATTAATTTTGTGCAGAAACTATACCATAATTAGATATGAAATGTGAAAGGATCCAAGAATTGATTTAAAAATAATATGTTGAACCGATATTAATCTATCTTAATTTCATACGTGGTTGTCAAGTGGAAACCAATCTCATTTTAGATTGTCGGCTGTTTTCAAAGATTTAGCTCGAATCGTACACATAATCCATTAAGTTTCCTCGATTCAAGTAAAGTGCAGTGAAAAAAGTACATAAAGGTGTTTATTTTTTACAAATAAAATAATTAAACTTTGAGAAAAAAATGTCGATCCTTCCAGACATGGATCATTTATATCAGCAAAATAGGAGCTAATTAAGAAATTTAATATATTAGATGTGACATATTTCTCGCAACACGTACGATCGAGCACCATCAATAATGCATCAATTCATCAATACGTATATATACATACGTATACTGGATGGGCATGTTTTATATCATGATTTAGATGAGCATTTTTATTTATATATGCTGCCTACTTCGTCAGGAATCTATTCAAAATCAGGTGTACCATACTCATATTCATATGCATATTCTGCATATTCTGTGAAAATATTCTACGCTACATTTAAATTGAAATGCTGGTTATGCTTTCATTTTATTTGTCGACGTGCTGTATAATGTGCATATCTATGCAGAGTAAAATATTTGAATTTTCAACAAAGCAAGCTAATTTGTAAAGGGTCTTGAAACGTTTTTACCTCTCGTTGGATTGGCGTTCGTAACACCGCAAATGCAACTAAATTTATTCTGGAAACCAGTAACTACCTCATCCTTCATAATGCTTTTGCATAACAATTTCTCTGAAAGCCGGACGCAAATTCAAACTCGAGCTATACGCGAGTTGTTTGAATTCCATTGTGTTAAAAATATGGCGTGAAAAATATTTGTACAGCTATGTGAAAAATCGATCATTGTAAGCTTATTTTGTCGCTCTATCCGAGCATTCGGAGTTTTGCAAATAAGATATAAAAAATGCGAATTTCTCTGGCAAAACCAATTTTTATCTTCCTTCACTGGATTGAATCGGATCAGCATAGAATCACTTAACTTATGCATGCACTGCCTTTGTATTGATGTTTTTGTTAATCTATCATCTAAATGAGATTTGTATCACTCGGGTGTACGTGGTTAGACGTGCACAACAAGTTGGACAAATTTTGATGCACTTTGGATGTGGTGAAAAATTTGTGAAACATTCACATTTAACTCACCTTAAATAAACCAGCCATATGTTTCAAAACAACCAAAATATCCTGCTTCATAATAAGCAGCACAGATGTTTGGGGGTGGGGTATGTCTGAGTTTGCAAGAAACTAGTACTGTAATTTTCCGTTAGTTCTCATCAAACTATCATTACTTTTTCATCCAATTAATGCACGGCTGTAACACAAATCTACATACATTGTATGTTTACAAAATATATATCAATTCTTTTATCATACAAACGGTTATCTTTTATTTCTATTATGGAGATACTACATGTGGTTTGTTCAGTTCAATAGCAGACTGTTTGACTTTTACTAACCCTTTTTCCGATTTGCATCCCTAATTATTCGAGGTATTCTCGGAAATGAGGGCATTTACCACGTCGCAATTAGCAACAGTTTTAATTGAATGGCCCGACGCTTTATCGCATTAGCGAATAAACCTTCATTAAAACCGTGTTTAGCAATAACGAATGAAGCCTTATTCCCATTTGTATTAACTTTTATTAGTGCTACATTTCCCCAGAGAAGCCCGTTTTCCCCGTTTGATCAGTTTTGATGCAAATTATTGTAGATATCTTTAACTCTACCTCACTTTGGATGCTCCGATCTCCCGGGTATTTTAGCGTAATGCGTTCGTTCATTTATGCTTAATTCGAAAGAATTTGGCTAAATTTATTCTTTAGATTGGAAACCGAAATACAGGCCTCGATGTCCATAAATGCAGCTGGTAGATAAATAGGTTCTGAAACAGTTAGTAATCAGCGCTTTATTATGTTAACGAATTACAAGATGTCCAATTAATACTTTAACATAAATTTAGGTGGACATTTGAAGCTAATGGGCGATTACAGTATAGTGTATCATTGCGAGAATGTGGCTTAACTAGCCTCAAAATAGTTTCAAATTAGTGCTCAACATAAACCATTCAAGATATTTCGAACAACTACACTGTATTATGTTTATCGGTGAGTGCTCCCTGACTTTAATATTAAAGTTATCGAAAAGCTACTGTTATCAGCAACATAGCCTTCCTCCCCATACATGTACATTTACTCTGACCATGAAATCATGGTCATTGTGTTGAAGAAATATATCGACATTCTGAAACACTATTAATTAATGCATTATATCAATGAGCTCGTCCGTGCGTCCAAATTCAACAGTGGACAGCCTTGGTGTTACCAGTTTTATAAGAATACGATTAAATTAAAAAAAAAATTATCTAAGGAATGTTTAACACAGATGTGTTTTTGATGTAAATTAGCTATTGCGGTTACATCAAAACCTAACTTAAGTTCGTTCAACAAAATAAAATGCAACATTTTCTAGGTTCCTCAGTTTTAAAAAGTAAGTTAACAATTTAGTTTTGTGAGAACTGGCTCCATAGGTTGCGTATACTTCTGTAATTACCGGCTTGACGTTTCCCCTCACTTGCTTCAGCTCTCACTACCAAACACTCTTTCAGAGTTTGCAAGCTGGAAAATGGCAAGAAAACCCTAAATCCATTACCCGAAAACACAAACCATGGCAATGCGCATTTGGCGTACATACACTCTTGACATAAGTAATATATGTTGAGTGCTCCCACGCGAATTGACCAAGCTTTTTATATTTATATGGAGCTTTTGCAAGATTGATTTCAGCATCGGTGTAGCACTTAGTAAGGAGTCACCTAATGCTTTTATGGACACACGAGTTTCAAAATAATAGAAAAAGTGGCGGAGGAAAGGAAGCTGAAGGAATTAACATGGAGCGAGAGATGTTATGAGACTGCGGGGAAAAACTGTGGTTTTTTACATCTTCCGGCAGCATCAGCCCTGATGTCATGTTTTTTAAATTTTTAATCCATGCAAGAAATGGGGCGATAGCGATCTCTGGCTTCTCCAACAATTTCGCTTAAACGAACAAAGAAAGTGCCAAAAAATGTATGGCTACATGTATCAAGCAATTTTCTCAATACGGGTAAAAATTGATCGAAATAAATGTTGCAAAGTTTGAAATGATTGATGTTCCAAAACGCACACAAAATCAGTAGATAAGTTTGGATGTGTTTTTGTCAAGTTGGTCTAATCATTGTAAACATGCTATTTATACAAAACTATTAACACCATCCATTTTTACTATTTCCGGATATTGTTCCGAAAACGATATTTTTTATTTAAACTACTCATTCAGCAGGTGGAAAGAAGGCTTCCCTCATTGTGAGGAGGCTGATAGTGATTGCTCCATCGTGCGGGCAGGTTGGGTTAATATTAAAGCTACTTTAGGTTAGGTAAAGTTAATCGAAAAATACAGCAAAAACTAAAGCAAACTAGTACTAAAACACAAATGATTGACAAAAATAAAAAAAAAGGAAAAGAAAAACACGAAAAGGATAAATTCCGAAAGCTAGCTAAGACAGGCATCTTTTTTATATAGTAGACATGCAATAAGGGTAGAAATACATGCACCGGTACTCATACCGGTAGCATATTTAGCGCATCAATGTATACATGTATATCCGTTAGGGTAATTTAGAATTGTGGGTATATGTAAGCTTACCTCAATTTTTCCTTTCTCGATTTGCTTGTTAATTTAAAAAATACAACTGGCCACTGCAGGCGATATAAGCTTACAATCGCACTTGATCCCACAAACCCAGTAGCAATACACTATAATTGTATATGTATTTATGGTTACATCCATAGAAAAGTACTGAGTAAATTGCTTTTCGTTTCATACTCATTTTACGAAATTCAATTTCTTCGCCGCGTTAAAATGCAGTTCTTTTTATAAGGGTCATAATATCATACTTTTTTTCCATCTTCATTATCATCTACATCATCTCTTTTATTTTTTTTTCAATGTGAGCCTCTACTTTCATGCATAATTTTTTCTCCTTCACTGCTCTTTTTCTTTCGTTTTTGATGAGGCACTATTTATGACCTCATCTTTTATTCATTTCTCCAATAGTTCGCATTCTTACATTTTTTCGAGATGAAATTTGCCTGAAAACAATGAAACATGCGGTTGTAGCAAGCGTTAATTGCGCATCGGTGCATTATGCTCTGCTGTAAGCAATTGTGAAAAACATTTTTATCGAAATATTATTTTGACTGTGGCTGCGAGGAAGGCAGCACAAAAAACTGCGATAGAACAACCATGCCATCCTAATAGGCTTTTTAACTGCGAGACATACGAAAGTCTTGGTTATTAAGCGATAATTTTGTTGAAAAAATGAATGTCGTCAGCGCTCTAAGCATATTCAAAAAGGAAATGCAGTCGTTCCATATCAACGTGTGGAAAAAGTAACAACATTCGGGCACTTTTTTGTAGTAAGTTGACTTTATAATAATGAAGTCTATTCTACATTGTGTAATGGAAGTTTGCATTAACTGCTGAAAGAATAATCTGATCTTTCACGTGAACATAAAAGTAGTTATTTATATTAATTAATACATTTGATTGAATTTGATTCATTGAATATTTAACCAACATGTGTTTGAGGTTGAATGGTTGATCGCTTAATGAACAGCTTAAGATTTCTTTAAATTTATCGTGTGGGATTTGAAAATTATTACTTTAAATTTACAATTTTATTGGATTAATAACAAATTGAATACATCCTGTTAAATAGAAGCGGCAGGTTAACATTAAGAACAATATTATATCCAATAGAGCCCCTAATTATTTCAATAATTTTTAAAATAAAATTTAATGAAGACAATGTCGGATTGTGCGTTAAATACAGTGCATGTACATAAAATGTTTATTTTTTAATTTATTTTGAAGTCGATCCCTAGTAATTATTTGTAATTGATGACTTAAAATGCAAAAGGGTCTGTGTGCTAAATGTGCGTTTGTGTGAACTATCCAAAATCACAAAATGTTTCAATATAGGGATTATTTGATATATACATGTATGTTTTGAGCACGAAGGAAGTTATATTATACTCCTTATTTAGGCGCAGTTTTTAATTCAATTTAATTCAACTCAGTAACCTACAATCAGTGTGTGAATACCATGTGAATCCATCAACCCAATTTGATCGGCATGCAAAAAATATGACCAATATACATGGTCTCACAAATAGCATGGATCCGAATAGGCTCGGAGTTCCTAAAGTGGATTAGAATGACAGTTTCTACCACCTCGGTTGTTTCACTTGACGATTTCCTCCAACAAATTAAGCTAAGAATATCCCGAAAAAGTAAATTCTCAAGAAGACCCATGCATTGAGCATCAGGTTTTGATCATGAGGTATGAATTGAATTTTGTCATTTTCATGGATCACTTTACATGAAGTGATTACTTTTTGCAAGTTTTTCAATTTTTTATCGATGTGTCAAAACGCGTTTTTCTACGTTTAACTTTCCCGGGTAAACTGGGAACGTGGTTCTTTTCGACCGACCCCTCCGCGCATTTCGTGCCTCCTTTTAGCTTTACCCGGTTAGTGCGCACGCGTCAAAATGGCGCTGCAGTCGTCTTTGCTCCATTCGCCGCTGTCTGGCGTATTGTGAAAATGGTTTTCTGTGCTTCACATTGGCTATACGTCGTTTGTGCGCTTATTCGATGAACTCGGACTCGTTATTGTGATGATCATGGGCCACCGTTTGACCCGGCTGACCTCTGATTGGCTTTAATTGGCCGCAGTACGAGTGTATCGACTGAAATTCCATCGTCGAAAGCAGCGCCCACACCCGAGGTAGGGACGATCTACTGCATTCGCATTTCCTAAACCCTGTTTAACCTTATCAGATCAGACGATTTTTGACAAAGTTCACGCAAAATATTTGCCAATTTCGTCCGTCCGAATGCCCCCTCTCGCTAATTGGACTTAGTGGGCCGAGTTGACCTTCTGTTTTTGGGCTCGAAGCCCAACGATATCGCCAGACACATTCGATTCGCCGCCGGCATTGTTTGCTCCAAAATATGAAAGTTTTACTCGTGTATTCGGTCGTGCAATAAGCAGGGATTGCGTATTTAACACACGGTTTCTTGGTATCGAAATAAACCGATACAATATCGCTTCTAGCATCCCCTGCCGAGCCGTTAACCTTGAGGAATCTGACCCCACGTGACCCGGAAGACGCGTGCTCACGTTTCTGCCAGGTCAGACTTTGACAGATTCACCTCTTTGATGAAACTGCTCTGCTCCAGCTGAATAATTAATTCTCCCAACAGGCTCGTACATAACGGCTGTCGTAAACTGAGAGCTTGGATAAAAACTTGCCAAATGCGAGGTAAATAATGAAAGGTAGTCTACTTTTGGTCTGGCTTGGCTGGTATTTTTCTGCATGCTGTTCCTTAATTCCTTGTACATGAATCACAATTTGACGTTTGTCAACAGTAGCCTTAAAATCCCCTTTGATGCATAAATAAATACCGGTAAGGAAATGCTCCCTGATCGGATTATTATTATCCTGCATAATCAGTGCGTGGTAATACCCAGTCCACACGGTACATAAAACTCGTTAAAGTCACAACGAGTGTTGTTAACGAGTTAGAGAAACCATGGCGAAACTACGTTGAAAACGAGTTAAACTCAACCCAGATGGCGTGTACATAAAATTAAAACGAGTTTTGGCTTCCAAACTCTTTGCAATGTGCAATTCAGAGCGATGAATTGACAGGGAAGTCAACTATACATGTACATGTATATAAAGTCAACGGCCTTTTAGATTTGATAGACGCATTTAACGTTAACCACTGTGAAAATTCTTCTTTCTGTCCATGTTGATGACACACATGTTAAATGTAGGCCTACTACATGAACTTTTTGGATGTTGCGCTAACTTTGTGCAGTCTGGAAACTTCACAGAAATCGTACGGGTAGTTAATTTAACGGAAGTGATATTATTGCTATTTTTCTTTACTTTTTTCCCATCCTCAAATGAATGACCGCATCATAATCGTATTTGATAGCGGCTTTCAGTCACATTTAATGGACAACTGTTAACTACCATATGTGCAAACTCTGAATCGATATCGTTAGCTGTGTAATAGATTGCGTTGCAACTTATTGGAAATGCATGTATCTCTTGACTTTGTCCAGATACTTGTCCAAGCACTGCCCTGCATGAAAACACAGGTTGTTCGAAAAAGTTAGTGACTTTAAAAGTTTGAACCACGCGTTGCCAAGCTCATAAATTCAAGGAGAAAAAATAAAAAAAATAAAAATGCTTTTTTTCCATGAGAAGCTTTCATATTGAGTGTGAATCATAGTTAATCGGTAATTAACGACGCTGATTAATGACTTTCATGTTACCCGAGATGCTTAGTTTACTTATTCATATATATATATATATACTGTATATATTTACTTATTCAGTATATATATATACTGTATATATTTACTTAAACAGTATATATATACTGTATATCCACATGTGTTCTCATTAAAACAAACCATCCCGGACATTGTACTTGTTTTCGAGAAATATATGAGCAATATAATGATGTCAATACACGTAGGTGGATCTGGGTGATTTCACCTGTTCTATAAGTTTCGACCATCCTAACAATTATTTACTTGCATATCTCTTATCACCTCATCACATACACATGTTTGTTATGTTTACCTAAATGTGACGCGTGCATTTGAGCAAGCACTGTTGGCCCTCATTTTTGTTTTGTTCATGAGTTCAGAGTTTTGCCTTTTTTGGGGACATACATGTAGTTTCTATTTTCTAGCATATGCGGTATGGTACATGCATTGCCGTTTTGTGACCCCTGGTGTTTTGCAAGACTGCAGCTTTTAATTGAATTACATTTTTTTTCGAACACTGACATACTGTAGACCCATTTACAGTGGCAAATAAAATAGCGTGACGTAAAATAAAAGAAAGCAGATTTAATTAAATAAACAAGAAGGCGTGAAATGACTTGCAAACATTGTGGAAATGCAAGTAATTTAGTATTGGTTCATTTGGTGCATGGCTTTAATGTAAAATTCTGAAATTCATTAAGCTTTCACTGCAACTTCTAAACCGTACTTTCATGAACAATATGTCCGTACAGCAATCTTATCAACGAAATTAAATTCAGAAATGTGATTGAACTTTTACTTCAGTTTAGACGAGTTTGGAAGGACTTATGGGTGGACTACAGCTTATATTCAGTCGTTCAAAATTTACGAGAGCTTGTGCTTTTTCACAGGCTTGCCTGCTAGGATAGTGTGCAAAAATAAATTTAAACCATAAACTTGTTGTGAGCCTGCAAGGGTCTGTATATCAACAATATGGTGGCCTAGGCATTGTTGAATGAACTTTACACCCAAGAAAGTTGCAGCCATAGCAACATCTTGCAAGAACTATTATTAGGACTCTTTGGTTGGCATCTTTTCACTTCCCACGTCGTTGTCTCCCGAACTCGAGTTTGGGGTTCAGTAATAATCTATTAAGATATAGTATATGAAACCGCATTGCTTGATAATTACATGCACGTCGATGCTTTATACAGTATAGCCAAGCTGAAATTCAACGCTTTAACCTATATAGAGAGAAAGTTTTATCCGAAGATTGTGATTCAATTGTTCTACATACATGATTGATTAATGTGGTCATATACAATAAGCCAGAAAACATTGGTGAATCTGTTAATTTGTTTCTTTCCAAATTATTTGCCTTTGCGGTATTTGCTTGACATATATTCGAGGCATTCTTTTAGCAACGTGGTATGATCAACAACTAACAAAAAATCACTGATCACGACGCGTTCATTCAAGTTTTCATTGGGATGCACTGTTCTGACCAGTTTTATTTAGGTTATGCCAATCAAGGGTGACCTAGTCTAGAGAGTGGGGACTATGCATAAACGACGTCCGTTAAAAAGTCAACTTTCTAACAGCACGTCCCCCCTTACCCATCCATTTTCGTCCGAAAGCTGCCCTATTTTTGGGCATCCTATACATGTACTGGAAGAATTATACTACTCGTATAAGAGTTGAACAAAAAAATAGAAACATGCATGCAACATCTAGGCGGCAAACCGTTATTAATTTTATGGGGTTTTTTATCTGCAACATAGCTCCAATCCGTTTTGCAATTATGTTTTGAAGATTCTCTTATAATGAAAATTCAACATATTTTTTTATAAGGAAATCTTTCTTCCAGTTGCTTAATTTGGGGAAACGTTGTAACCCTGTAACGTTGAAGTAAGAAATTTGAAAGTTTTACTAACTAGCGAAGATTTTGAAGATGTATATATGTATATTCCAAATCTGCTTACAGTATGAAGTAGACGGTAGCGACACATGAATGTCCTAACTATAGGAATTTAGGGTCAGTCCTGTTTGTGTTCCTTTTTTGTCCATCATCGGCCCAATTTGTGTAATCTGAGTCCCTCAAACTTTGCACATGGTCACAGCAGTTTTCACCATGGACTCTCAATGCAACTGTTTTTTAAATTTGCCGCTTTTTCAGACATGGTTAAAGCGAAAACCCAATACGACCTCAATGAGACGGTTGATTATTGGACGATAAGCTCTTCAACAAAAATCATCGGCAATTTACGAGGCATTATTTGGCGACTGGCAAATTGACACGTTATAGCAGTTGCATGTGCAGGAAGTAACCTCGTCGCACAGGCCACGTGTTCAAATTATCTCATTGAATCGACTTCTTGAAATGATGAAGTGACGTGGAATGCACATCCCGCAGTGCCAACCTGCCACCGTAACGTCCGTATAAAATGAACATACCGGTTCTGGATTATTTTCTGTGCTAATCAGCGCTACATTCCCAACGTTCTATGTCAGTGAAAAATTCAAGGGTGTGATTAATATAGGCTACATGTAACAGCCTTTTTACATAAACATAAGTCGAAGACTTTATGCGATGTTATTAAAGTTGACCTTATTTAAGGTATAACTCCCCCCTGAATTCGGCTTAACATTCAGGTAAGCCTTTCCTGTTGACTTTCCTTCATATATGTAATTAAGCTTACATGTACGTGTATATGTCCATCCACACCTGCAGTTAAAAACGTGGGTGAGTGGGTGCGGGATTAGGTGAACCGAAATCAGTCAACGGGTTACCGTGTTGGTACATGCATTGCACATGTAACATCAACATGTTAATTCGCCTCCCTTTTTCCTTTTAAATGCCTTTCATGCACCGCTCGGAATTATTAGCTTGACCTAAAACTTTGTTTACGCACCATCTCAGGACGAGTAAACACGAACAAAGTTCCCACTTACATGTATTGTCAAGTTATTGAAATTAGAAAACTGTATCAAAACTGCGCGACACTTGAAGCTGAAAGCCTCTTGTCCAGTATTTTCAAAACATAAATAGTCCAGAGAAAGGTTTCATCCATGATCAGTCAACGGCTTAAGCTTATAATCAATTTAAGAACTTCTTCCATAAAAATATCAGAAAATAAGCCAGTAGGGAAGCTGTTCGCTTTGCAGGGGGCAGGATTTTTGGTTATACAGTACTTCCAGTTCCAATTAGTCAATGGGTTTGGAAATGTTTCTCCGGAAATGCCGTATAATAAAAGAACATTCACAAATATATTATAATACCAATGGAAACATGCTTATGCACAGTAAGCCCGTTAGGTGGTCACAAAGCCCGTCCCACACTGTAAAAAAATTGTACAAAACTTAGTTACAAGGTCCAAAAGTACAAAAGAAATTTAGAGGAACTTCCATAGTTTTTTGTCCTATATCTGGTGTTGTCATGGGTGTGTGTTGAAAAGGTGCTACATAATGACGCAAAATCGGATCATTGACAACTCGGTTAATAGATTACGCTTCGGATAATCGATATTGTTTTGTTGTTTTCAGGCGAATTGACCCTGTCAGTTGTTCTTTAAATAAAATAGAAACCCAAGTTACAGCTTTAAGGGTTCCATTTCTTTGGGTGACCATTCTGTTGTCGTTTTAGCATGGTAACACCTGCAATTCATACTTCGCTGGCTTATTCATGTTACTATTCAAGACAACTGTTAGATTTCGTTGAAAATTAATATCTCATCAAATTTAACAAATAGGTCCGTTTCTCGATAACGCCAAATAATCATTACGAATTAATATCTCAGTGTGATATCAAGCGCAACTTATTTTTAGTCTGTTAGTGTAAGGCCGTGATCTGCACGTTGCATGCACAGTTCTCTGTTGTGTCCGTTATTACGATCGGCAGCAAACAATTATGTCAGGCTAGCACCTGTCTCATCCACCTTTTAACTGAGCAAGGTTACATGCGCAGATAGTCATAGCACAAATGGGAAATTAATTAGCACATATGTATATGTATATAGTGTATCCGTCTGTGTGTTATCTCCATCGACATTATACCATTATCTATACAAATGAAATTTCTGATTACCGTCCATGGACAACTCTTAGATATCCGTTATGCTTGACACGTGATCTCTTTCATTATTGCTGTAACTTGCTGACTTCCGTAGTCTGATCTGCGGCAGTACGTAAAAGGGCCATAATTGGTGGCTGTTTGAATTTTAACCAGCAAATTAACTATAATTTGCCCTAGGTGACCTACATGATACAATCTCTCGTACAGACCGAATCTTTCAAATTTGCTTCTTCGTGTATTTGTTTACGTGTTTTTAGCGCTTTCAACTTATGTTTAAATACCGATAAATATTGTTTGCCGAATAAATTCAACTTATATGGCCCAAAATGCAGCGCCGTTAAACTTTCTTATCGCGAAAATAGAATTTATACAGGCCTACGGTGCAAATACGTGATAGTAAAGTATGAAGCTGTTAAATGATAAAACGTGTCTGGATACCTATGGCCGCCGTTATATTTTATACGCCCACGTGTTTTTGGAATGGCCCTGTAAATACATAGCATGGCGTTTATACTTCAATGCGAAGGCAACACGTATGGCCTGGCAACGTTTTATGTCTGGTGGGAAAGCAATGCAAACAATTCATCATCCTTGACGAACCAGATGCACATGTAGACTGTTCTGAAATTCAGCATTTTTACGTAAACACGTGATGTGACTGACGTCACGAAAGCAGTTATAGTTGATTAACTTGAAGCACAGAAACGTGTACAAGGAGAAAATGCCCAATATACATTTAGCTGCGCCATTGCAACGTTGGAACGCCTTGTTGGAATATGAAAATTTCGGTTTGCTTATTTTATTTTGACATGTTGTCAAGCAACAGTAACATGCACGGTTGTTGATTTCGAAAGTCGATGATACGGAAAATCTGAGTTGCCCTATTTGACATATTCGTGGCGAATTGAACATACCAGTAGGAGCCCACACGTTCAGGTAATTTTATTTGTGAATTGTTGCAAATTAATGAATCCGGGCATACGATGCAGTTTCTCGCCTGCTGTAGCTGCCGATCGTAATATTTTGTTATTATGCAAGTTCGAATATGTATGCTTAACGAACGGGGACCCTAGGCAATTTATCAGGGATGTGGTTGATGAACATATTTCATATCAGTGATTGCATTATTCGTCATGAGTAAATACAGATTTCATTTTTGGTTATGCAAATTTGAACAGCAGGGACGCTTATTGCTTACTTTTTTCATACGGATGCTGACGAAGGTACCCTATAAGGTGTTTATCCATCGAAGAGATTTTATATTTTTCCATTAACATAGGAATTCATACGAGTAGGCCGCTATTTTTGTTTTATACATGTTAAATATTGTGACGCCAAAATATCCATACATTTCAAGATTTGTTTTCCCAGAGCAAAAAGTAAATCTTGTAAAATAAGTGCTCACGTCGAATCACATATGGCATATCCTGCCTGCAATAGTTACACTTTCAATGAGAATGAATAGTTTTGTTCATTTAAAACACTGAAATTTCATTGAGGTGGCTAAATCAAACCACACTCTAAACGGAAAAAGTACAAATGTTGAACCTTAAGGGTATAAATGTTTTGAAACTATATACACACCCCATGGGTACATATGAGTTTACATTTGTACCCATTCATATTGTACCTTGAGATAAAATATTTAAATCATTTCATCCCTTTGGGTACACATATGATATATGGGGTGCAAATGTACATTTGTACCCCACAAAAAACTGCATTTGTACTTTTACAGTTTACGGTGCAGAAATTGTGTTAGATGCACGCAAAACCATACACATTTTATAGGCGTTGAAAGGAGTATTTTAACTAGAAACATACCCGTTATAGTCCTGTATCGAAAATAAAGTATAGGTTAATGGAACTAAAATCTACCAGATGTTAATTTCCCTTGTGAAAAATGACTTATTGTATGATAGGGAGTTCTTGAAAATGTCAGGGCATTGAGATAGATTACTAGTATTTTAAAGATACAACAGGATTGAATTAGATAATTTTGGTGGGGATCCTGGAGTAAGAATGGTAAAAGCAATATTGCTTTTACCATGCTGCTACATGCCAATGTGTATGATGAATTCCGACTAGGTTAGGTAACACGTTGGCAACGATTGAAATCACGTGGCAAAGCACTATAACCAATGATTGATCATCATTCTCAATTCAGCCAGCCGTTTATGGTGGTTGAAAGTTGAAAGAGTAAATATAAGTTCACTTATTTATGGCCTCTTTAAACTTTAATATCCATTAGAAAGGTTCATGCACGTTGCTGTGCAGTTGTTGGCAGTGATGGCAGCATCTATGCACTTTTGCCATCAAAAGGGATGAATCTCATTAATGCAACCCGCTTTTAGAGTGCCTGCCATACTTTATAATTTGCATAATAAAAACGCTAGCGGCACTCTTTGAAAAGTATAGCGGCGATGTACTATAGCATAATACTTTTGACCAGTACGAAGGCACAACCACTTCGTTAGAACTGTTTATTGGATAGAATCTGGTACGTGCATCTATAGGCTGTGTATGACCTGGAGCATTGCGCTGCACTTTACCAATGTTCATCCTGATGTGTTCGCCTGCAGAAATATTGCCATGAACTGTGCCATCTGTCCCTGACTGAACACTCGCTTAATTTTATACTTTTGTCAGATAAATTGCCTGATTATGAGTGCGCACTTGCCACGGCTTGAGTTCGCACTGACTGCGAAAGGTATCGACGGAATATAGGCCGAGGGTTATCGGGTCAGCAAGGAACTCTACTGTCTGTATATGGTAATTCCAAGTGTGCGCTTCTAGCGAGATGGAAGTTTAGTGGGCTCATTAGCGCTTGAGTGGTCATAAGTATGATAATGTGAAACAATACCAGTTTCAATAATGCGCGATAATTTCGAACACATAATTGGTATCTGTGACCTCATTTATACAAAAAATAGGATATATTTGATTTACAGCTTATACCTGGCTAAAATGTGCGGAAAATGTTTAAATTTTAGCACTACTTATTATGTATTCAAGAATTCTGCCCTCCTGTATCTCGTAATTTGTCCTTCTAATATAACTTTTTTTTGCTATTTCTAGTATCTCATTTTTGTGTGTTTTATTGTGCTTAACCTAAACTAACCAATGTAATTGCTTTGACCAGCTTTCCAACTGCCAGGTAATCACTTCCAGCTTATGAACCGTTACGAGCTGGCAGTCATTTTCTGACAGTGTTCATGACAGAGCAGAGCATATTCTGTAGCAGCCTATTGCCCATAAATGAATGGTCACTGGCTGAAGAATAAGTGAACCTTACATGTCTATGAGTTATGTCTAAACGACGCACAGTGGGCCAGGATACCCCAAAAGCTGGTCAAAATTCACTGCAGCTTGAATGGGTTTTCAATGTGCTGTTGGAAATAATATATAAAGGTATTATTTTTTCACACCAACCTAGCAACCGTTTTTTGTTATTGATATTGGTGTCTTGATTCGAACAATGGACGTTTTCGAAAGTTTGCTGCTAAGCAAATTCCATGGTTTTAGTCAATATCGTGGAGGAATACATATAATGTTTGCAGGATTTGTTAATGCATGTGCTTAGAAACCAACTCGATATCGAAATCAAGCATTTCAATTTGCTAAAGATTTTGTATGTTTATTCATATGCATTGTACGATTCTCCAAATTTGCCCAAAGCCAAATAATTTGAATTTTCATCATTTGGGACATCTTTGTGTTTAGCGACTGGGAAATGCGTCACGTTTTCATCCATTTATTTTTAGAAATGGTTACTTTATTTACTTTAGTGCTGTTGTTCTAAAGATAGATTATTAATTTAACGTTGCTAATAGAAGTAGCGTTGGTAACGCATATTGACATTAGTTGGCAATGTTTAATATTGCTTTACTTGTCTATTTAAAAACAGACATGCCTCAACATTTTCTGAATGTAAGAGCGGGCTTTATACATGTAGATCGAAAACGATTTTTCAATTATAATTCCAATATAAATGAGTGCAGGTTTATTGCGAGTGACTATTAAAACATTACTTTTGTTGGATACCTGTGGGTACTAATGTCTTCATGTTGGATGCGTGTCGCTCAATTAGGGTAATGGTTTCATGCTCACTCCATTATTCTTATATGAACTTATGTTTATGTTTCCTGAATTTAGACATCAAAGTACTTTTGAAGTGTTTCGATACAAATTGAGCCCGAGAATTCAGCTTACCAACTTTACAGATACATGTACTTATTTTTTTTAACCTGCATATAAAGCTAATATACAATATATGTAAACTGCAGTTGCCAGCTTTACAGGGAGGTCCACGAAGTTGTTACCGGATAATAATTGGGTCTATTAAAATATTTCGGAAATCTGACAAACCAACAGTAACCCATTATTGGTCTCCCCCACACATTGACTTTACTGTCATGCTGCAAAGCTATGCAGCTTTACAACACACCTGGCATACCAGAAGGTCGAAATACACTGTAATTAATTCACGTAAACGTTTTAGTACCAAATGGACCATACACCTATATGTTACAGTATCCTATTGGTGTATAGTGTGCTAGGCGTACCTCTTACAATTTTTATAACGGGTCATAAAAGTTTCGAAAAACGATTTACGTTACATATTCCTAACAGTACTTGGATTTAAAGGGACATAAAACAAAAATGATGGCCGAACTAGTGTAACCCTTGCCTGCATGAGTATATCTCAGGAATTTGGTTTTTCAGCAAAGGGGATGGGATTCGATCGTGTTTACACCAGGGTTAAATGGTTTCACTCGTTGCAGTCTTACGAGCGCATCCTATAATGGATCGCCGTGAACCGGTGACACTGGAAATGTATTTCCATATCGATTTGAACCTATAGGAAAAGGCGGAATTATCCTGTTTAACATTTATATTACTCGCACGACGTGTGCACTGGGGTGGCGCTCGAGGTGTTCGGGGGATTGACACGACGCGTTTACTTTTTATGTTCAGCTTGTTTTGTTCGTCTTATACGTAATAAACTTACCAAAATGATGGTTAATACTCCTGTGCCCATTTATCATGGCATTGGCAGTTGGGGCACGCGCCTCTGAATAACGCATAAGATGAATATTCGGGGACTAGGGAACCTCCGAAGGAAAAACTAGGGGCTGCCATCAGGTTTGAATTTGGTCCTGCATACATCCCTGGCAAATTACTATTTTTGGCAGAATGCTGATTTGGTGTCCGATTTGCATGGCTCCAGACTTTGGAGATGTTGTAGAATATAGATCGAGACTCGCAGTGTTTAAAAGAAATCGATTCAAGTATTACACGCTATTCTTATCTAAATTGTAATCTATACATTCAACCAACTGTTATTAACACTTAATAGCATGCGAGTGATTGGTCGTAATGTTATTCAGATACGATTTTACATAAGGTAAAGCCATGTCGCATGGTCTGTATTTGCAGTCTTTAATTAAAATCTGCGAGTAGAGATAAAAACTTTTTCAATAACCTCATTCAATGTGCCTTATGCAATTCTCATCCCTTGTATGCTAGGAATACTAACGGATCACGATGTTAAGATTTCAAATGATACCATGTTTTATTAAGTATGTTGCCATTTTGCGTCTGGCAAATTTCAATTATTGAGTAACGTATAAACGTTGTTATCCAAAGCTTCTTCTTCAATGGCTTTATAAAGGACAAAAAACACCTTTTGTTGATCGACACTGAAGCAGAATTTAATTGGAACACAATAAGCAACATAAAAAACATTAACTATATAAGAAAAAAATATGATGCAACCAATGTCGTGGTCACATAGATTGCATTAATGCCTGAACTGATTGATATTCTCATCCCTATATCATTCAATTATTTATGCAGTGATCATAAAGGCCTACCCTCGTTTCAAAAATTAACTCTTAACAAGGTGTTAAGAGAAGATAATTTTGGAAAAAGGTTGAAGAACTTTTGTATTTGAAGAAAGTTTTGTATGTAATTAACCGCTTAAGTTGAAAATTGAACTCATTTACATATACAGTGTATATGGTACAATTATATGATTGATATATGATGATATGATTATATGAATTACATGGTCATGACAGATTTTTATTTTGGTACAGTTAACGATATTTCGGGACTATAAGAAAATTCGGAATCTTTTTAAGTTGACGAGCAAAAGTTAGTTGCATGCCCTTGTGTTTTTGTACTATAGAGCGAACATACATGTACATGTATTACGACAAAGACATGGCGACACGTGTGTTTAACTAGGCCGCTCGGGAAATATTACTTTAAACAAATTAAGGAAATATGATCATGTTTGTTTTGTGATACGAAATACTCGCTTGAAAAGCAGTTCCATCGCGCTTGCTTGTATTTTTATGATGAGATCCTTCTTGTATGAAAAAAAAATCCCTTTTTCATTATGTTCGCAAATGTAATATATCGTGGGACATTGAATTTTCTTAATCTGCCATATACATATACTGTATATGCGGATCTTGCGCCCCTGTAAATGAAGATGTTATTGTTACGATAAAAATAATCTTCAGGATTTATACTCTCTGCATCCGAGACACGGGCTATATAAACCATTTTTGCGCAAGTATTTTAGCCCTATGGATGCTGTAAGAACAATGTAACAAAAATAACATTAGTTCTGTTGATAAGAGGCTTGTTTTTGATGGGCTGAAGGACAGGGTGGCAATACGGCATAGGGTTAGCATGGGTACGGCATGGGTTGCTGCGTGTTTCATCCCAAAGCCTCTTTATTGAGACTTGGAATGAAACTGGTAAAAGAAGCTATATACAATAATACAAGTATGTATAGTATATAACCGTCGTTACTATGCGAACCACGGGGGCGGTTTGCTCTCGTATCATTATGCAGTTAATGATACATTTTTGTACGATGGGTTATGTTGATAAAACGGTGCTATTCAACGTTGTTATTAACATTTATATACCGAATGGAAAAAAGTCTACATAAAGAGGCCATCGAATTTCTATTACGCCACATACACCCAAAATAGCAATTATAAGTAGCAATATACATGTACATGTATGGGAAGGGGACATTATTAACTAGAGCCCCAATTAAAGGGCGTTTGATCCTTTGATCCCCATAAACAAAACACCGTTTTGACCCAAACTATAGGATGCAATCAGTCAACAATTTAATGCCGGTTTTTATGCGGATATCTTAAAGATGGGTGCTCGAGATTCGACTCTTAACCCGATAAGGAATTCATCTTCATTTTCCGGGAATAAATTCTCGTTCGAAGACGTGAGCTGGGTCCGCTCGCGGCCGTTTAATTTGCATTTGATTGCAATTAAATAGTAATAAAGCAAGTGCAGGTAGTAATCTGCGCGCTTTAATGGCCGATGCATCTTTTTAATGCAGCTGTCTGAATATACATGTATACACATTGACTCTAATGGTGTAGGTTCGGTTTACTGCAAGGATCAATACTACCATTTGCATTATGACTTGATAAAGTTGATAGGCCTAAAGAAAACTGAGGTTGGTAAATTGCTCGGATACCACTCTTGTAATCCGTGTAAATCCCATATTATGCGCGCTCACTTCATGCGCCGTTGGCTCAGGGATATATGTCATATTTTGTAATTTTATAATCATCAAGAGCCAATAAAATTTGTAAAGAATTATGAGGCTATTTAATATGCACGCTCATCTGAACTCGTGGCTGTTCAAAACGAACCTCTTTATCAATTTGCACTCCACGTGGAACGTGTGCAATGAGGAGAATGCCGATTAATTTGCAGTGTACCGTACTGTTCTGTTCTTGAACTCACTTTCATCTTGCTATTGTCAGTGGGTAAGGTCAGTAAAACAATTTTGGATGAAAGTGGCTGCCCTTTGTGCCTTCATTTCGAAGAGACAAAAGAAGGCTAATTGTCAAAGGGAATGCAGGCTATTGAAGATTGTTTTCCTAGCATTCAAATTATACAGACATTCATAAGAATCGTGTAAATGCCATCCGCAGTTTCCCAGATTTAAAGAGAATCTTCATTATGAGGAATAACACTGGGCCAATCAAAAAATATTTGTGTTGTATAGGGGGCTGAATTATTCAAGATATAAATGCAAACTTTTTTGCGAAACTTGAATCAGATAGAAATATGACTCGATCTTCAGCCTATTTCTCATTTTTCCAAGCTAACATTACTTATTGGTAGGCACTGCGCTTTATAGCCACATTTCGATTTATCTTTAGCATTGCGTTACATGTAGGCTCGCTGAAGCGAAATTCATGCAGCATTTTTCGTACTACTATTCCATAAATTTATCTTTTAAGTTCTCTAGAGTAAAAGCGTGTTGTGGTTCATTAAGAGTAAGTGCGTAGGTACATGTATGTATGTCATGCGTCTCATACATGTACATAATATTATTAACTCGTGGCCATTGTTGGGCATAGCATACCGACGTTCTATGATACACTATCAGCTTAGCTTGCATCAGAATCTTAGATGAGATGGTGTTTTTTTTTTGTTTTTTTTGGCCATCATTAATAAACATAAGCCGTTTTAATAAATAGTCACTTGCCTCCATAATTGGATTATATTTGAGTAATCCTCATTTGTTGACAGAGGTTGTTGATATATGACATCTGTTACGCAAATAAGCTCATGATTTTAATGCTATTCGTTGGCTTTGTTTGGACATCTTAGGCCTATCTCCTTTACATATACATGTACATGTAGAATAAATTTCCTTGTTGCTACGTTGCAGGACACGTACTGTATATTCTCATGTGCATGCTTGCAAAGCTGAACAAATATTTGAAGTTAACTGTGACTATCAATTAAGTCTGTCTGCATCGCATTGTTGGTATCTAATTATGTGATTTAGAAATGTGCTGATCGTTAAATTTCTGATCGAAGAATTACACCAATTTTGGAGGACGATGCTCATCAAAGGAGACTTATAACCTCCCTTTCTATGGCATTCATTTGGCTGAACTCCCCTTCCTCTGAGAGGATGATATAACGTCCACGTTAAACGTCCACAAACTATGTGGAAAACCCAATTTATATATCTTAATTTTGTAGTGGCTCAATGTCATTGTCCTACCATGTACTGTACACGAGGAATACAGCATGCATGGCGTATATAGCACACTTTTGATGTTTTCAGAAGAATGCATCAAACACATCAACATGGACTTTAAAGACACCCTGTGTGGTTTCAGGCAACCGAATGATGTGTTTTCAGCAGCGACATACTGATAAATACCGTGTCCTGTGTCGCGTATGGGCACGTTTCCCAAAATTGCAATTTTCCATGATAAATGGCATTGATATGCCATTGCGGTCTTTCCCGTGCTGCAGCTCTCTGTTAACAAGCCCGTATAATGCTCGGGGTGCCATGCCCATTAATATCCCTCTCCATCGTCAGCGTTCGACTTTAAACATATTGCATTTATTAGTTTTATCGCCAATGATTTTCGACGTATGCTCGAAGCAATGGCTGCGTGGCTGTAATGGCGTTGATAAGAAGCTGCCTAGCGAAAGTTAGAAAACTCCTATAGATCTTTAAAAAAAATGCTCGATGATAGCGGTTTACTTACACGTGTAATACTGCCATAGGCTTTTCCGATCATTTGGCACGTAATATATGACGCGAAGTTAGCTAATATTCTGGTGCCACTTTGTGCCTATACTCGCCTTGAATAAAAAACCAGGCATTCCCAATGAGCTACATGAGGCAAAAGCATCCACTGTATAGGAATAGACAAAGAAACAATTTCCAGAGGAGAATCGAGGCACGTGTTGGCAGATACACATTCTCGTTTTTTTACATTATTCTTTGTCAGAACGTATTAAAGCAATGAACTTTGGATTGACATAAATGCAATGGCTTGTCCTATGGACATTTTTGAATGTTGCGGTGCCTGAAAGCAACATGGGCCCTTAGAGGGTTAAACAAGATCAACTTTTACACGACATTAATTATCAGGCTGAATGCCTGATTTTTGTACAGAAAAAAACTTGACAAGTGATTAAACATATACCAGTTTATCATAATATAAAAAGCTACGATTATTCTGCATGTTTCTTCTTAATTTAGATACACTGCTGTATACACTTTTTGTGTGGGTTTAAGCTAAATTTTATTATTATTAGCCGTTCAGTCATTGCTGTTAGTTAAATTAAGCTAAATTAGCCTAACCTAAAAACGTTATTTATTTATTTAATTGTGCAACCGCCAGGCAATCACTGCCAGCATATGAGCCATTAGGGGAAGCTCACTTTATGATGCCCATTAATTTTTACTAAAATGCTTTATTTGCCCGTTCGAAAGCCTTGCTTTTTTGTGCTCCAAATGACGTGTGCTGATCTCTGGATTTGGCAACGAACTTTATTCAGTATTGGCTCCATCATTGCGTGCATCAACTTCTCGTAAACAGATACGAATCAATACGCTCGCGTTTGCGCGAGATAACTTGTTAGGTTATTGATTATCTTATTTCCGTTTTAATTTCATGTGGTGCGAGCAATTTCCACTGACATTTATTCGTTGCATTGTGAAAATACTTGACGTGTGCTCCGAACTCGATACCGACATTGACGACTGTGGCAACGAGATTTCGCGAAAGCCCACTGGTTGCTACAGATACTGAAAGGTTGAAGTCGATGGGTTCATTTCAAACATATTATTGCTGTCTCTTGCATGCGAGCAGTTACAGCCGCGCATAGCAGATTCCAAATCATGCGTGACATATTAAATTGAAGCAAATTTACAGTTGACAGATTTAATAAAGATCTCTTATCTTTGGTAAACAGAGTTTAAAGTATCGATTTACTTGTCGTCGTGTTCCTCCCCAGCGTTTCTTGTTCCATGTAAGGGATTACTTCACTTTAGATGAATTCATGCCACATGGAAGGTGACACCTTTAGTTATAACAGGAATCGTTTATGCCTCAGTTCGATGTAACCTCCAACCGTGTGGATGTCTTGCCATCAACGCTTGCAATATGTGTATAGGGAACGCTATTTGGTATATAGCTTGCCTTCCATTATATTATCGGCATAATCAAATCATTCGTGTTTTGGGAATCAAACGCCTCATTTGATACCGCTGGTGTTGTTCAGTGTTGGTTGCTATCACGAGATATATTACCCGATTATCGTTATCACATTGCTGCATAAAAGACATTTATGCATTGTTATTCACAAGTGGGAAATCTCAGGAGTATCCCGTCTGATTCTTCTAGACATACATGCCCTCTGGCAGTGAACGAGCTGATCTTTCTCGTAGAAGCTATCACGTGTAAAAATGTTGGCAAATTCTTCCAGGCTCTTACACAATTTTTGTTCATCAGCCTTCATAGGCGTTTTCGGCGCCAGGGGATAGATGGAACCGTGGGTATTGGGGCAAATGCACGTATAAGTTCCATGGTTCTAGTGGTGGATCCTTTCTAAACCGCCTAGTAACTCACCTCAAAAGCACAGGCACCACTATAACGCCATAGCTAAATTGTTTGAATAAATGGGTTGCTAGCAGGGCAGTGCAAAGCAATTGTGGTAAGGTTTGGATCGCATCTTAATTGCGGCTAACCCATATGATGGCACAATGTCTATTACTTCCTGTTAATTTAATTTACATCCTGGTGTGTGAATTAGTTTGAACCGCTGGCGTTCGCAGAAATGGGATGATGGTGAAGAACATAATGGAAATATAGATGTAGTTGAGAATTGAATTTATTGGTATTGGCTGTATGCATGCATGAGTTAAAGAATCAGGAAGGTGAACTTCAACATATCCCTTCCCTGACCAGTACTAACACTACATTTGAATTCTTGAGCACTATCTGTAAAGTAAATCGTAGATGAACTTCAGCAACTTCCTTGGCCAGCACACACCCAATTTGAGCCGATGGTAAAATATCATCATATTGACACAGAATGATGATCTCTAACAAGACTTTCCATTATTTTATCAATTTCTGATTTTTTTTTAGCGGAATGTAAGGTCAGGGCGGGGGTGCACTGTGTACATGGGTTTTACAGTTTGGACAAAAATGGATTCTACTTGGGATAGGAGGTCAAAAAGTCGACTTTTTGATGGAGAACATTTGTGCACAGCCCTGGATATGCAAAGTACTGCGCATATACGCCTTTTGTGATGTAATCTAGAATTATGACATTAGAATGCGTATGAAACATCTGCTAAAAGGCATTGTACGAGTAATTACTGATGTTCATTGGAAATTTATTCTGAACTATTCAAATTGTAGAACACTTTAGTTTAATTAAGGCAGGTGTTTTATGTTTGCATGACCGGGAATTGGCTGTTCATATACACACTGTATCTAACGAAGGCGCGTGACATTTATGCCAAAAAACAGCAGAGCTTGAATGACTTTGGTTTTAACAATTTGTGTGCGCTCAACGTTCCAGAAAATCGTCAGAGAAATTGCATGTAGCGACCATTAATATAAAGTTACAAAGTTTTCTTCGGAGCAAATATATCGCCATCCACCATACCCGAAGATTATGTCGGGGCCCTGAATATGCAAATTTTACAGGAGCAATTAAGCATTCTTTCGTGCTGTGCCTCGCTCGCTTTTCCCTTCATCAACTTTTATATCAGCTCTATTTTGCAGTCGGTGCTGCACGTCAGAATTATGGAATGGCCTGCAGATATGGCTGCAGAGAGCGATATAATTGCTAATTTTGATGATGCCTATTAATTAATATTCCCGAAACGAATGTTGCTTCTGGTCTTGCAGCGCGAAGACGTTTGAGGGAGGTTTATTAGCTTAATTTATAGCTGGTTATTTGATGCGCCGTACTTTTAAGATGCTTAATTTGCGAATTATCTAAGCCTAGCGCCCTTCGAGTGGGTCGGCCATCAATGAGTGGCATGAATATTTTCGCTCAAGTGTGTAATTTGAAGTGCTTGGGAAAAATCACAGGATCTGGCAAAATGATTCATGGGCAGTAATCATTTCGTGATCTACTTTTCACACATGCACGAACATTTGCTCTTCGTGCAGCTGGTCTCCCCAATAGTGTTATTATGACAAGAGTTTAAATCAAATAAACACCACTGAAAGACGTTTGCAGTAGATAATCCATGCAGACCTTTTTACTTACAAGCAAATGTACTTATGGATCAACCATGGGATAAATTCGACAAATCAAGTTTCCTTAAAGTTCTATATATGCAGCGCTAAAAATACAGTTTATACATGTATACCGTTATACTGTACACTGGATATGAAAATATTTTTATATTCATTCGTTTTACATTTTTATTACATTTTTTCTACATGTTTGGATACTGTATTTTCCATTTTTACACTTGGTTTTTGACGGTCATTCAGATGAAGTCTTGAATAAGGTGATACATTGTAGAAGAATAAGGGGATATGCTACAGGTATACAATAGTACTGTACATTAATGTCCTCTTCGAGATCACTTGTGTGCTGGCCATCACAATTTTTATTAATATTACGATTTTTTGTTGTTTTATTATCCTGGGTTTATTAATTTTTTTGTGTTTTTCTGTTGAACCCAATGTAACCCACGAGCATGTATAACCTAAGATAGCCTAGAAACTTAGTTTTTTTTATTTAGCTGCCCCATCGCCAGGCAATCACTGCCGGCCTAGGAGCCGTTAAGAGACGCTCGCTTTTTTAAAAAAAAAATAAACTTTAAAAAAAAAACGATGTATAGAACAGCCGGAATATTGAAATAGGACGAGTGTATACAAGGAACACGGTCGTTGACGATTTCTAGAGGAACTATTGCAATTGACTACCATCAGTTTCATGAAAGAAACAAAGTCATGTCAAGGCGATTGTAGTCTTCAACACGCACCTTCCAAAAGCGTATATCATGTCCTGAAAGAAAGTGAGAATCACTTCTGATTCCACAAAGGTTTTTCTCCAAATGATAAATTTTACATAGGGCCTACGAGGTTGTTGCGCACTTTACGTCTACCTGCTTCCAACCTAATGCACGTACGTATATTTCATTGCCTCTGTTTTAAGCGACTGATTTATAAACTGGGCAGCACAGATTTCCTTGACCACTCAATCTTTACTTGTCAACGAAGCGACAGCCGAACTTCGGTTGAAAGGTGCTGAATCGCGTGACTTGTATTACTGATGAATATGACTACCTGGAAAATAAGAGGCGAAGTTGGGGCTGACGAAACTTTCAGTACAGGTGATTTCAACAATACTGGCGCAGGTTTCTCCTAACGGATCGTAGGCTGGCAGTGATTGCCTACCGTTAGTGCGGACGAAATAAAGTACACGTAATTGCAACTTAGGTAAGACACAACATAAAACACAAGCAAGGATAAATTGCGATAGCTAGGACATATGTAATTCTTGTATAGGCTACAGTAGACAAGCAGAGTTACCCCTACATACTTTGTTCACATTCACAGCAGGGCTTATTGATATTAAGTTACATGTATCGATCACCAATTCCAGACAAGAAAAGATGAAATGCTGCGTGATCATTTCATGCAAGCATATTACGTAAATTGTTTATAGCTAAAAAGGGTGTAATCACTCGATGAGAAACTTACTTCCTTGACTACAAAAACGTAACCCACTTTGCTCTGCTGAATTCAAGTCAAATCAGTAGCCGACAATCAGCGAACATATGCTGTATACGTGACTGGGGTGTAATCCATCAGCCCAATTTATTCGGCAATTACCACCGCATTTGGGTGGGCACCATCTTCATTGTTAAATTCAATTTCTCGTGGCTTAAGGCTATCCCTTGGAAGAGAATTCCAACGTCTGTTGGCATACAAGAAGAAAGAGCAACGCTATGCATCTGAATGGCCACGTAGTTTCGTGAGCGAGTTAAAGTGACAGTGTATTGTTATAACAGGTGTCTTAACATATTGCTAATTAACCTCATTACGACGTGTATTTGGCAGCACATTTAAATTTTTTGGCGATTTAAAACTCCCAAGTTCCTCGCATGTGTGAAGGCAGTTTTTTCATTTCCATCTAAAAAAAGTTTCACGATAGAAGCACAAACGTGTTTTCTAGGTTTCAACTGATTACGTATATGCCGTGTAACTGATGATGGTCTCAGGTAAAAAATCCCTTTGGAATTGCAAATTTGCGGAGTTCTTTTAAATTTCATTCCTTTTCATTACCACTTTGCTTCATTCCTTCATTCGGCATGAATCTCCAGCGGATCGAGATGGAAAGTTAGCAGTCGTATATCCATCCACCAGCGTCTGCCTAATCTTCCCAGATCTAGAAATTGGCTTTACATCTTCCACGAATGTGCCACCTCCAGTTTTACAGTTGAACTATTGAAATCCACCGAGGTTTCGCCTTCTACAGTGGCGAGGAAAGCTAATGAAAATTATGGATTTTGTGCCACGATTACAGACCACCGAAGCTGCAGCCGTGACACGCTCAGACGAACTTTCAGAAACTTAGGAAGAAATAAGTGAAATTGCAGCCCTATACCGCGCCGTGACTTCCGGTGGGCGTATAATGCAATTCGTCCACTAAGTATACGGCGTGGACTTTTTTCCTACCATCATTGAGCTAGGACGCTGTATAATGCGATCTTTGATGCTCCCAGGGCATCTGCTCCAGCTTCAATCTTCCTTCTTGGATGACCGTATATCCAAGGCGAACCTTCGCTCAACTTTTTTACACATCTCGCGTATGCTGTATACCGTTGTATACATTTTCTTCGATATACACGTAGCCTATCATCATCTTCATTGTCCTCATTGGGTACATGATGAAAGAGCATCCCTGCGCTTCCGACTCGGTCTCATCGATCTGCTAACTAGACCCTGTGCGGCGGAAAAAAACCCAGCAAATGTAAGAATGGGGTGCGAAAAAAAAAGGCACGACACTGCTGGAAAGGAAGACGATATTGTGTCTTGCCATATATGACACTATTTGCACTTCTATCAACTTAAATTTAGTTGTCTTTGGATTTCCTCGCTGCTTTTGGGGGGTCTTATTTTCATCTTCTTTATCCACCTGTCGTTTTCGTTTTCTTTCCCTCACTTCGTTATATCCGAAGATGGGCGCTGCGCCGCTCCCACTTTATCACGTAGGCCTTTGCCGCTGAATTCATCCACCTACTTAAAATAAAAGCTGTATCACTCACGCAAAAGTTATGAGCTTTATAAGCCCACCGTCGCACCGCGAATATACATACACGCTCATCGTGTCTCAAATTTGATTCACCGATGCATCTTGTTGTTCCAGAGAGCTTGGCCGTATATGAAACGTTTCCCTCATGGGTCACTGCATCGCCATCCAGCATCTTGCGGTATCATTTGCAAATTTCAGTCGCGAAATAGTTCTATGAATTTCTATTAGTTCCGCTGGATGCATCTGTTGTCTCCCAGCAGCATTCAAATGATAATCTTCTGGCCGAATTCTGCTTCGAGGGCCCTGAGACTGTGCTTTGCCAGCCGAGCAGTATACTGCGTGCGAGGGTCTTGCCAAATGTGAAGAGATCAGAATCATCCAATACCAGGCGTGATGTGGCGCCAGTTGTGAAATGTATTATTCAGTTAAGTTCTCAAAATTCAACAACCGAGTCAAGTATACACTGTAGATTATGCGAGTGCATTTTTTAACAGGCAGATTGGGGATGAAATGTCACCGTTGCAGACTGATGCAGTTTCATCAGTCTCATGTGCGCTAGTGCATTTTTGATGCACTTTGCTTAGAATTGCTGGTCTCATCTAGAGTAGTTGCTCTGTTCCAGATAAACTCTTTTGGACTATGAATTTATTCATACTTTGTAGGGAATGAAAATGGTGAACTTTGGGAGACAATTTTTGCAAGGCGTAAAGTAGATTTAAGTATTCTCTACTCGGTTATAACCGTTGCCTGGAAGGGATCAAATTATAAGCTCGCCATCGTCGCTTTTAAGTTCATTTCAATGCTGCAATACTTTTGTGTATGTGGATTGTACAAAATACTGAAAATGCGATATGGATGCAAATCTTACGTACACACTATCTGCAAGTCATTTGGGATATACAATGCAATGGTAAAAGTCCCTGCTTAAAAGGAATCCGAGATACATGTATGTTTGCACTCTACTTCTTCAGCAAATGCTACGTACGTGTCAAAAATTGGAAAAACAACCCAACCCAACCTAAACTAACCTGGCTTAACCTGACCTGATCTGACCGCACGTAACCTAACCTAAACTAAATCCCTTAGTCAGTCCCTACTAAAACGTAATGTATTTTTAGCTGCCCCTATACACACTAATCAATCACTGCCAGAAGCGTTAGCTGCCCCTTACGACCAGGCAATCACTGCCAGCCAATGAGCTTTTAAGGGAAGTTACAGTATAAAATAATACATGTAAAAATCCAACGGCAAGTATAATTTGTTTGCATTAACCAACCTTTGTAATCCAGAATTTGTACAAGGTTTCTCAGACTTGTTTAAGTGTTTTTTTGTTTCTTGTAGTGTAATATATACAGTACATGTATTACTTTTGGATTTCCATCAAAGTTCATTATTTAGGACATGTCCATTAGGTTTGTCCGTTTTGTGTCTTGACCATCTTTTGGAGAAGCTGACTGAGCGGATCGTCATTAAATGATGCTATTGGAAATTTAAAAATTAATGACTCGAATCATGAGATGGGCGGAATGACGAAGAGCCCAATGGACGTTTGGGTGTAGGTCCGAAGGGGAACATTACGCAGTTACAGGGGATATAACTTGGAGAACTATCCGACGCAGTGTAAGATAAGGCATCCGCCAATGAGCTTACAGTAGGCATGCTTTAGGATTTCTCATCAAATATTAACACTTTGTATGCCTTTGCAAGCAGTTGGCTTTGCCATTAATATTTTGTTGTTGATGGCTAGGACGGTGTGGCCTATCTCACATATAACATTTGCCCTGCCTTTCACTCTGAATTATTGATCAAGATTTTAAAAGGATAGAATGTGATACGACTTCCACTCTACTTAAATTAATGCGCAGCTCTGCTTTTATGACCTGCCCTGGAATCAGTCCTCCGCTTTATTAAAAGACCTTTGACACATGCGCATCTGTGGCCATGGCAGGCTTGCTAATACTCCGTACGTGCCTTATTCAAATGCAATGCAAATGCGCATCTTATATGTCGTTGCTAGTTTGTCAGTCCAAAGTATAACTTAGATATGCAGAAACAGACGTGATTCTATTTCCGACAAAATGTTGTACGTGCTCTAGGACTACTGAGTATAGTACACTCGAATACTTTTAAAAAGCTTTGCCTGCCAGCTACCATGTACCCCCTTTATGATATAAGGATTTCTGAATACAGAGTGCTAACTTATTCTTCACCAATTAATTTCGTTTATTAAACGTATAATTACAACACAATTATAAATACACACGTACACTACGTCTGATTGCAATAGGTTTACTGTAATCATCAGTGATTTTAAAACTTGTTATGAAAATGACGAAGAGCGCTTTCATGAATAGAAACAAAAATACATGTATGTAATGCTTATATTTTGCTTATTTTTACATGTAATATGCGTTATGGTAAACACGGAGGTAGCGTCATGTACGCAGTCTTGTTTAGCACTTGAAGATCGATTCTATCCTCACATCATGGTTAACTCAGTTTTCCATCAAGTCTTTCGATATACTGTACTTATTCCAACGACGGTAATTAACGAAGGGGAAACAAATATTCTTAATCCTTCTTAAAAACCCTGCCCTAATTGGCTACGTCGCCAAAAACTAGGATGAAAACAATTAACTTCGAAGTATTTTTGAAGCATTTTCTGGCTGAACAACATTTGAGCGACCCTAGAATAAATTTGTTCGTTTATGAATAAAAAACTGCCAAAGCGTTCAAAGATGTAAGTGCATCTCGCTAAGGGTTTATCAAAGTTCCGATCGATATCAATTATTTCGGGATGGTTATTACGGCCTGTTTTCTTACGTTTCTCGTTGCTTTATTCGTATCTGAACGGTAACTTACAGGGTGGGACAGAAACAAGCGATTTTGGCGCTGCTTCAACATTTTAGAAGTTCCATCGAAAATATACATCGGTGTGTAGGGTGGGTCATTGCATTTATTTTATGATATTATATTATATTATTTCAGTACTATTTTCAAATCCCTAATTTTTTTTTGCTAAATTCCACGGGTCAATCAGTTACTGTATCGTTGGATTACTGTGGGGAAGTTGTATTAGAAAATTATCTACTTAAAAACGAACACTATACGTTGTTCATTAGAATATTTGATCATTCATTAAACGACGTTTACTTGGAAAGTAACACTTTAAAGTGTTCTAAGAATTGTTATTTGAATATAAACACTCAGTGGTTCAATGATTTATATTTTGTAAATAAATAAGCAATGCTAATGATAAGATGTGTAACTTTAAAATGAATACTTGAGTTTCAAAATGAACATTTTCCCAATGTTCACTTTCTGTTTATTTTTGCGTCACTAATCGTCTAATTAATTCTGCATTGCCTTGATCTAATGACTGATTTACAGCTTTTCAAAATAGTAAGACTCTAGAATCTGCCCGAACGTCATACCATAAACTAAATGCTGTTATAACTCCTCTACCCATTTGTGTATGTTTTGGCTGACCGCCTTCTTTAAATCGTTGAATTGTTTCTGGCATATGCTGTATAAAAAATAATAGACAAGGGAAACTGTTTCATATCTTCGATGATGCCAAACTGCTTGACAAACGATGTTTTGGTATATACATCGTACATACTGTACTGACCATCCGACGCTTACACCAACGCGATAGGCGCCACCTGTGAATATCTGTAATGCTGTTGTCTATGGGAACGCTGCCATATGCAGCAATGCGATAAAAATGAGCAATGCACTTAAATGCCGTCACCCCGCTGGTCACTGTAATATTTCAACGGATGAAATATTCGTCTGGCAGGCTGTTGTAATGCTCATAAATGCGTCGACGTGCCACCTTACGATTGACCAACATTCTGCCTTGACCTGAACCTCAATCACAAAAGGCTGCCATGATGAGCCATCTAAGCGGATCATGTAAAGTTGCTCTTTGTAATTGACATTTGGGGAATGGCAGAATATTGCTCCAAAACGTGTTAAACCACATTGGCGACATTCAACTAAATGTCATCAACTTGGGAGGGTGTCTGAAATCACGATTTTGTGATGATAAACCTTGATAAAGCCAGACCCATCTGACATTCTTGGAAATGTCACTGAAAAGTCACTGAATTTGCCATGCCAATTCCAGAAGACGCTGAATAGAAAACACGTTCCTCCAAAAACCGGGCACGAATATTTTTATGAGATGATTTCTCCACTGAGTCTAATTTCAACTGAAAGGTGTGTCGTCCAATGGAGTAGGTGGAAAAGCATTTTCTGGTTGGAGCTCCCACCCAAATCGCATTCGGACTATGGGGTAATCAGGTCGGCCATTTCAGGGTGCGAGATTAAGATTTATGGTCGGTCGTAATGGCTTCTTCCCTACTATAGCCAATTTCCTTATGGACCTATTTAGTGGATACGGAGTTTTGTTTTCGGCTCCATCCCCCCTACTTATCTCCGCATAAACGGTTGCAACGGAGTTAGGGACGAAACGGCCAATTATATGATCGGGACAGAAGATTGCATTCGCCACTAAGCAAGAGAGAAAGAGAGCCAGAGCGTACTTACCTGATGATTTAAACTTACCTCCAAATGAGATTTCAGTTTCCTAAACTAAGGGATGCCATTTCTGCTCGCACGCTCCATATGCCGCATTAGTACGAAACAAACAAGCCCGGCCTCAGGCCCTTTATCATTGTAATGCGAAAAATACGTTCATGGGTTTCGTGTGGAAAATTGGCTCCCATTTTGCTATTCTCCAGCGCAAAACACGAGACGCATGCCTAATTATTAAACTTATGCGGCTTCCTATATCCTTTGCTTGTTTCATTTAACTTTGTCGCTCTCTAATTTGCCTCCAGACGTGCAAAAGATGTACACTCCTGCTCGCACTGGGCGATATAGTAATCACATTAGCTCTTTATGTCTAATGAAGGAGGCCTAACGCGAAATTCTCATGCCAAAGATTGCGATGCTAATATTTGAGGTGAGATACTTTTGTTTGCGGTACAGTGTGGACCAGTTTCGTTCACTCGGCACTTCATTGCTACATGTTAATTGGGATACTGAGCATGGTCAGCCCATCTCAATCTTATTTCTTCTTGATGGGAATAGTCGCATAACTAAACTGGAGCTGAAAGCGAAATTGTTTGGCTGTGCATCGAAATATGGCATGCTGGAATTGGGGATCGACAGTCCTTTAGCTCCATCACCTTAATTTCTATGCTTTCATCAATGAATAATATCATGGAAATACAAAACAATCTATATAGACGTGTGGTTAATACCCTGTGCAAAGTATTACATGCAGGGTTGAGGTTTTCAAAACTTAAATTACTGTAGGTTTTCTTGTCTCACAATTTTTAATTGGATCTTATAGTCGTTGTTTATTTATTCATTTTTCTGTTTTCAGATGAGGATTATATTTTATACTATTCATCTGGGTCTATTAAAAGGATAAAGTCTAAGTGAGTAGAACTGTATGCGTTAATTATTCAGCGCGGTTTTGCTTATTTGCTTTTTGAAAAGCCAACAAATCGCATTTATTGACATAAAGCACATTACTTATGTAGTATTTGTGCAGTTGACGTAATTTATTGCATGCGATATGCAATTCACTCTTAACTTTTACAACTTGTTTAATTAAAGCATAGTTGTTTATGCGCATTTCTCGCTATAATGTTATAGCAAGTAACTATGAACAATTATAGTCGTAGACACACCGTTTTCCAGAAGTAAATCAAGACTATGAAAATCTGCGCGTTGATTAAATCATATTTATGCTTTCTGAAATTGCCTTCAATACCCCGATAGCATTAATGTTGAAAATACACAGTATACTGTCGTGTGCTTTAGAATTAGAAGCACTCCATATAAGGTCAATATTTAAAGTAGGTAGTTTTCCTGATTCTTATGCATCGTTTTTCATCATTAAGTCAATTAAATCCGACTCTTGACGTGATCCCTTTAGACAAACTTACTTGAATTACTCGCTCGACACAATGGTTCCATTAATCAAGATTAATTTCTCATTAAGCTTAAAAGTTTTGCAGTAGGCCTACCTTGAAACTTGTATAAAGGAAAACCACGTGCAACGATTACAGGACACGTATTGATTTAAATTCGGAGAAGAACAAGTTGAAACGCATTAAATTACTGCAGTTGACACGGACATGTCAACCAGATTTAGAAGTGGGTTAACGTTAACGGTGTAATTAAATTTAAGTCTTTTCCAGATGAATCTACTAATCTCTTAATTACGGATGAACTATTTCGACTTTCCTGCTTGTTTTAATTCAATATTGATTTACGACATTGGAAACGGCCAGATATTATCCAGCGTAGGCAATCACGTGTTTGTTGTTTAATTTTTACTTGTATATCTTTTGTTTTTCTGGGATTCTTAAGTAACCTATAAATAGCTGCATCGCACACCACTGCAGTGTAGCGTACTACAGGGGTTGCTTTTGATGCAATGCAGTGAAGTGACTCTCTAGATCTGAAAAATGTTAGACTTTAAAATTTGGATTATTATTAATTTTCGCCTGGGCATGCAGCATATGGTTTTCTCCTAGAAAATTTAGATGGAACATGTTTATGGCGCTGGAACTGTATTCCTCCTCCGTAGTTCATCGACGCCTTTCACTTATTTAAATATATGACAGCTGAGAATTACTTTTAAACCTCAGCTTTGAAGTGTAAAGCTATCCATGCACTTTATTGCAAGTTTATTACCATGCAGTCAGGGATAAAAATGGCTGGTTTTCTTTATATACGGCAGTTTATAACGCCATATTCTGTACAGGCATAAACGAATGAAGTTTTTATTTCTGTTTAACGAGTTATTTGGTCACCGGCTGGATGAAGGGCTCCGTTTAATTGTTGCGAAGTAACTTTTACGCTCGCAAAAAGGGGTTTTTTCTTCGACGAAAAATGTAGGATCTCAATGTCAGTTAGTAGGATGAATGCTTTCAGTTTTGCTCAAATGGAGTTTCATTTAGTTGAGTTGCCATGCTATTGCAGAATGGCTCAACATTTAAACTGTTCTCGCTTCAGTAAACCCAATTTTGTAATTTTGAAATGGCAGAAATACGATTGCCATCTAACGTTAATGCCGCAGTACGGCTTCGAGGTTGTCATTGGCGGAGATGCCATTAACATTGGCAGCCCTATTTTGGAAAAACAATCTATATGGCACCGAGATAAGATCTCGCCGAGAACGACTAGGGCTTCTCGCGAAAATATATTTGAAATCGGTTTGAAAACTATTTTGAATCTATTACATTACCAACTTAAACAGCATTCGCAGTTTCGATATACATGTACAGTATATGATGCAAATGAATGTGGAGACGTCAAAGAATGATTATACAAAGTGAGGACCGTAGAAGTATTTGATTTGGGGTATTGGAATACTGAGCTAACTTCTATGTTGAACTTCAAATATCGCACTTCAAATGTTGAACTAAAAATGTAATTTTTGATTTTCCTGCCCCTTATCGTTAGGCAATCACTGCCAACCTACACTCAATTAAAAGAAGTTCACTTTCTTGTTTCTATGTTGAAGCATGACAGCAGTTGAGGATATTCCTAATTGAGGCCGACAATTTAGAAACCTTATTGTATCACTAATTTCTTACAGAAGGCAGGCGCATTTGACGCAAAGTCATTAAACATCCTCGTTGCGGCATTTTTGATAATATTTTTTGGTAAACTCATGAAACTATATTTTTTGCGTACAGTTTTTCAAATTTTGCTGAAGTGCATGCACGCATTAATTCCAGGTATTGATCGGTTAATGCAGTGCCTATGCAACTCTGTCGTAACGTACATACATGTACTGTGTATACGCATGGAACATTGAAAAATTAAGCGTTCTATGCGTAATTTCAAACATACGTCGATTAAGAATGCTTTATGTACTCATTTTAGAGTTTTTTTATGATTCTGTGGTGCACAGCGATGGTAGTCTTAATTGCTACACGCCTGAATCAGTAAAAAAGATCATATTTGTTTGCTCGTTAGTAAAAGACCAAAACGAAATCCCTCGCGTCATTGGAGGCGGCCATATTTCTCGTCCTAAGATACATTTTTCAAATTTATTACTTTGATGTAAACGCTGCTAATTACGCAACAGATCTTTTGTACTTAAAGTAATTAAACAACCCCTTCCTTGTTAATTTCTGGCTCGTTGGGGGATACGGTTAATTTTATTGCACAGATAACTCCTCTCTAAACCCATTTCTATTACAGTGCACATGTACATGTGATTTTTCTTTATAATGTGAAGGGTAACGCTCCGAATATGTACGTGCGAGATATCCACTTATGCAGCTGAGTGCTCGATATTTAGGGAAAAGAGTTTTTATGTTTTTGTATTTCTGCTTGCGTTAATTGGACTGCTTGACGTTTTATGTTACTAACAGGTAATGTAGTTCGTAGTCAACAAAAGCCAGTACAAGTTGAATGATGAGTCTGATGCTCACCTAGACTCCTAATGGGAAGGTGGGGTGAGGGGGAGGGGGGTACCTGAGCCAACATGCAAATTTCATGTTAGCTGAAAGATGGCACCGTTCTTATAAAGTGGATGTATACGAGGTACAATGTATACATGCAAGGGTTCCATTGAGCGCTGTGGAAATGCAGATGGGAAGTACCTAACCTACGAGCCAAACTTCCTGTTATCGATGACTGGGGGAAAATGCGACAAACACCGAAATGTCATCAACAATGGGATGCATTTCTTCATGGATTTCGTTTGCAGGAAGTCCTGTTGCCCCATATAAAACCCACAACAGTATTGAAAACACGCTCCAATCATGGGCAGGCATTTCTGCTTATCAAACCATCATCATGTTTGAGACTGTGGCGCCAACAAATACACGTTGAAGGCAGTCATTTCTGCAGAACTTTGTCATCACCGGATACCATGTCTGAGATCGACATACCGTATTTGCAGTAATGGAACTTCGCGAGAAAATCACCATCACTGTTACTATTTAGAAAAATACATATCCAATGGCAACAGTAACCAGGAGTTATCAATGTAAAACTTTGAATTACTGATATACATGTACTGTATATGTCTGTTAACCTACCGAAAGAACTGTGTATTATGAGAAAGTTTTTTATTCTGACTTGTAAAAACTAGATGTAAGAATTTTTTTTCCCCTATAATTTAATTTTATGTTACCATCTTATAAACGATTCCTTATATGACTATTCATGCCATGTGGTCCGTGCAACCTTATTTATATATAAATTTCTCATACCTTGGGATATGCGAGCGTAAATGATGGGCCTCAAGCTTCCTTCACATTCCTATACGTAATTTATGTAAGAAGTATAATGCGTAACTTTTCTCGTTATTGTTGGTACAATATGTCCCTAATGACATACGGAACTCGGAAGAAGTTCGTGCCGGTGTATCTGTATAGCTTAGGGCCATTTCTTCGTCTATATATCATGCAGCTTAGTCGCTATCAATGCTCGTAACGTGGGCTCAAATTGCATCCATAAAATGGCAACCACCTTGTGACGGCGTATACTATTCCCCCAAGTAGCACACGCAGCAAACAGCACTGGCGAAGATAGAGGACATTTGTCTTTTTCATTATTTTTTTCACAGATCATTTAGGAAGTATATTCGGATTTCTCTTTTTTTTCATCTCATCGTTTTCCCAAGTTGGGATCGTAATTCTTGGTTGATGTGGTCTGCATGGCCAATATCTATAAATGCATACTCATGCATGCACTATACTTTGTATGGATGTCAGGATCTCGGTGTTGGGTTTAAGAAATGGCTCATAAATGATGCATGGAACCTCTTTGCAGCGTTGACTCTAAAAATCAATTTTGGCCTCATCTTGCCAGCATCCCCCAAACCACTTTCGCGCAGTGGAGTTTACTTTTCACTCATCCTTTCTCCTCTATACTTTTTCCATATCCAGCCTGGCTGGGGTTTCATCCCATGTTGTGTTGTTGCCTTATATTGCTTTATGCGCATTCTTCTAAGTTTACATTTAAACTTCCATTTAGGGCCCTTGCGCTCAAAACCAGTATAAGAGTTTTAGTGTTTCATAAGCGCAAATTGTCATGTCCATGTTGCCTGCTGGGTTATTGTTTTCTAGCGCCTCGTAGCCACCCACAACTATGGCACGTATATACAACGCGAGCATAGACGCAGTCTGGGTTCTGTTTTTCATTTTTTGTCATTGCATTGTCATCATAAAAATTAATGGCGCCCTACTTCTTAAAGGCCAAAATATCGATTGTCCTCAGCCATCCGGTCTGCAGGCTCCCGGCAATTGCGCCCATCTTTAATCTGCAAAGCTTTCGCTAAGAGGAAAGCTTAAAAGATTAGCTTTTTAAAATTTAATGCATACGCTAGCGGGTGACACGTTCTCCAGTGTGATGATATGAATAATTCAACACTTTCTCTAAATTTCCATGACCAATTAGCTTGGGTATGGAGTACCGGTATATTGTAGTTTCTTTGTAAGAATGCATGTGCAATCTCTTGTTGGAGCATTTGGAAATAACTGGGCAGGGTTCCCCAGACCTAGAATCTTTACCGCACCATACTCTTACAGGTGTTGAATCTTCTGTAATAGAATGCTGTATACTGTGTTACGTGATTGAACATTTTGGATTTGCTTTGGATATTTTGGAGACGGGAATCAGCGCCTTAGACATCTTGTCCCTAGAACTAACCGAAGTGCACGTTTTTCAGAAAAAATGTTCGTGGTGGCCAGGGATTAAGACCTTGAATTAAATCTTCGTGGTCTTGAAACCATACAGCAGTATGTAGCCAACATGAACAACGTAATACTATATACCCTATTCTGTTAATCTATCTAATCTATCCATTAGGGTTTTAGTTATTTTATCTACCCCATGCACATATACAGCTACATATCAAGCTAGTTACCATGAGATCACACACAAATCCGTGGAAGAAACAAATAATGCAATTGTCAGTTTGAAAAAGCGAATCTCTGTTTGGCTATATTTGCAGTAATGTACGTGAGCCATCAAACTACACTGTATAGACCTTATCTCGTATTGGTGTTCCATAATTCCGTTATTCAAGCAGAATATTATAAAATGAAGTACTTTTAGTTCTTTTTACACGGTTTATTGAGATTTTGAATTTTGCATATTTTGTTGGCGGATATTTCCTACTTTTTGCTCCTGTTTTGTATTTCATGCTGTAGGATACGAATTAATGGTTTATAATTTCGGTAAAAATTTAGAACAACAATGTAAAGGCACCCATGCATGAAAATGGAAACGCGGATATGCGCAATGCGGGGAACACGAATTGTTCCAGTTCGCGATTTGCTCATCATCAGCAAATTTCGGAGCATTTCCATGAAAAAAGTCTTAAAAAAATACGTTTTATTGTATTGGCCTAGAAAACAAAAGGGTGAACCAGCGTGTGTTATATATTACGAGCTAGCGGAACAATTTTCCATCCCATTCTTTTGTCTTTGAAATCTTCCTTTCATGATTTGGCATATCGCCTGGTCTACATAAAGCTTGTAAATTGTACGTTAAGCACATAAATTACTTAACTGAAGTGTATGCAAGCAGTGGCGCGTTGAATCATCCAGATATGCAAATGTTCAGGCAAAATGACAGCCATATTAAGAACGCATGGAAGGGAAGAGATCAATGAATAGAGCGATAGGGACATGACGTTTTTGTCCAGGTATATCATTCAAAAATATAGTAAATATACTTCACTACGCTAATCGGATATTTTATATCCGTTTTCTTTTATTTCCCTATACGTAATTGTTGATACTGTGTGTAATGAGGGTAGGGTTTTATGAACACTCCTGTGTTCACTCGCGAACACTCATGATTTCTTTAAGTTAATGTGAACATTGGATGGCTTATACGTGTACATGCGTAGGTGCTAAATACATTTTTTGAAATAGTCGGCTTTTGGATGCAGGTGCAAAATTTGTATCTAAAGACGATACCTATCCATACAGTATGACATTTTTGTCAAATTGTGTTGCATGTATACAAGTCAGGTCGATTAGGGCCTTCTTAGAAGTCTTTCGACAACAGTATCTCCAACCACATACTGCAGAAGGATTTTGGATAGTCTTGCGAAGACGGGCGGAATGTCCCATCGCGTTTTTATGGTAAATAGACCCATTTAAGGGGAAATCCTATCCTTTTGGAATACCAGTTTTTTTGATGTTGCCACAATTTTCGCAGTCGTGATCGGCCTCTCTAATGGCCGCATTTGGGGAATGAATCTCGAACAATATTGTCATTAAGAAGCGAATTTTGCAATATTATTCCAGGTTTCGCGAGAATCGCTCGCTGCTGCGCAGCGTGAAAACTTTCAATTTTATTGAAAAAAGTTGAATTTGTGCAGTCGACGTGCGCTAGCTCTATCTCTGAGTCCTTTGTATATTTTGATCGTGGCCGACTCTCGATCATCTTTTTGTGGCCAGAAAATTTCAGCGATTCTCTTTACCCATTGTCAGCTAGGTTATTGAGATAGAAGATGAGATGTTGCTTGATTATCGATTTTTCACCTACAGTGTGTATATCGGTAGGCTAGCTGCTGCACAGCTATTTTTTTTTTATCTCGCCTCAATATAGTCGTGTAAATTGTGTTGTTAAAATTGCCCATTCTCCTAGCGTTGGGAACCCCTTTGCCCCCTGCACTCCCTCCCCTTCGACGCGAAATTTTAGAAGCAAATTTATATGGAGCTTGGTGATAAAGTATCCCCCCATGGCCCACTGTTCATATATGGGGTTGATAAGCCATGTTGGGACTTCATAAACCGTTGACAGAGTAACTAATGCCTTCGGCTTCTCATTTTCCCGTATACTTTTCTTGGTTTATGTTGCTTCCGAACGCGAAAGACAGTTTGAATCCCTCAACGGACAGCTTCATATAGCATGAATGCTATCTTAACTTTATCCAGAGTCAATGAAAAGGCTGTATATCTTACTTTTCAAATATATTTTTTATGCTCGGATGGGTTTTCCCGTGATTTGGTCGTGTCCAGTGATCTGTGCATCTATCGTCCATCATTTAAAATAATAATAGTCTGCGGAATGTCTTCGTGAAGATTCTTCCTGACTGCCGTGATATCACCATTTTTCAACGTTTTTGATGTGGCAACGGCAGATTTAATGTCGTCGAAGGCGTTTTTATGGCCATTTATTTGCTCGTAAGCGTTTGCATCCTCTTTTGCTTTGAAGTGTTTGCGACAAGTATGTCTTTGATAGATAAAAAAGTTCTGGAGATCGAAAACGTATTGCTGACCACTGTATTTTGGTCGTTTGATGTGAAAAATGTGTTATTGAAACACTGGATTTGATTGCCCGTTGTTATAATTTTTCAAATTATAGTTTGATAATTAACTGTGGAATATCTGACCCGTTTAGTGCGTTTTTGAAATTGAGAAGAAAATAATTCTGCAGGCGGATTTGCGGGATGAATTACGAAATTTTCAGTAAAGTATGGTTTTCCATCAGGACGGTGGCAAATGTATAAAATGTTATTTCTACTAGCTTTGTGCTCTGGATATTAAAGTGGACGCTGGTTGGGCTCAGTTGATTTATTGTCGATTCAAGCAAAGGAGACTGGTTCAGCTTGAAGGGGCGCGTGTCTCCGAGCTATTTGAATTTATTGCTGGCAATAAATGAAGTGAAACTAGAAAGATTGTCTTAAGAATATTGGAAACGCTGGGATATATATAATTCATCAACTGCTGTATATTTCCCCGTCTGTCTAATCTCTAATTCCGAGCAATGCATGAGCTTGAAAAAATGATTTTTAGGATTGGATTTTATTGCTGATTGCTATTTGACTTTGAGATCTTCTGACAGGAGCTTCTGCACCAATTTCACCAGATTTCTTTTCTTTCTTATACACGGAGACATTTTATTTGCAGATTCTTAGAAATCCTGTTCTTATTTCAGGACGGAATCTTAAAATACGGAATACTGAGAATCTCCCTCATAATTGAATTTCATAAGTCGTATGATGAGGTATATTTACGATGTAGGATTTGCCATCCGCGGTGTCAAATTTTTGTGGAAATGTCAGTTTTATTGTCAATTTCCAGCTAGACAATATACGGAATTTTTCCTCGCACATGTGTCCCATATATGTGTAATTTCAACGAAAAGCTCTTAGCAATCCTTAGCGAAAGTTTGCCGAGATTTTCTTTTATCTTTGACATATTCTTCCCGGTCGTGACGTTTTACTGCTTGAAATCGTAAGATGAACCTTTTGCATTTAACTACTTGGAAGATTGCCATTACATATATCCAGGAAGCAGCAACCCGAAGCCATTTAAAACTATATTGTAGCATGCTAGGGATTTTTATTTCTGACATGAAACCATAAGCCCAGAAAAATCCTAATGGATTATTCAAAGCTGAAACGGTAAAAAAGCGTTAAAGCGGGGTTTAAGGTTTCTTAAATTAAACCCTGATGAGACTCGCTTATAAATTCTACAGAAAGTGTTTTAAGTCAGTTTTACTAGGCATACATGTATGCTTTGTTTGGAGACGGCTTGTTTGCATTTGATATTGGGCATTTTGGTCACTGAACATGCATGTGCAAATTTACGCATGGGTTCATTAGGCAGCTGAAAAGAGCTTATATATTGTTTCAAAAGTAGATTAGGTGGCTTGGATTAATGGGTATTCAATGGAATTGGCTCGTGATAAACCTTTTGGTGCTGTAGCTCACTTAGAAAAAGTTTCATTACTTACAACTTGTTTCTAGAAGTTTATTCAAGGCTGGTCGGAGCAATTTGAAATTTGCTTAGCTCGTTTTTTCGTGTTCTTTTGTGCACTATAGTCGGCTCAACGAGAAATGACAAATTCTGACAGCCAGTCAGAGGGATTCCGCTTATTGATAGCTTTCT
>JAQFYZ010000246.1:0-54221 GCA_034695085.1 Cylindroiulus punctatus | reverse complement strand
GTGACCAGCGCGGGGCCTTTGATAGTGCGGGGCCCTGTGCATGGGTACACTTTGCACACCCCTCGGGCCGGCTCTGGGCACAGCAGAGGAGCAGCAGGGAAAATACCTTAGTAAAGCTAGTTTTTGATTCATTTTAATTTATTTTCTCAAAGGTACTTCTGATAATGTATCATTGATGGTCACCAGCTTAAAGCACGTCTGAGCGAGGATTTAAGTCGAAACAGGCACTAGCCAAACTGGACAACATGTACATACAAAAAATGTTCAAATTAAAGCGATGCCAAGCCCCATGAAGGTCTTCTAGGTGAAGGTGACTATTTCCTTAGTTTTTTGACTTAATGTGAAATTTGCTGGTAGATTTTGGTTTTATTTATAGATTCACTAAGGTGCATGTATCAACTAAAAGCATAAAATTCTTCTCCATGTATTCTGTGGCCTTGCATAGGTTTATATCCTTGAAATTTTGAGCAGTTTTTTCAGGACGTTTTTGCCCTATTCGTTGCTACAGAATCTCAATTAAGCTCGTCCTCCATCCGAATAATTCTGATCCAATCTCCAATGATGAAATTTATCAGACACAGTGCAAATTAACTGCTTGATTACAAGGTTTCATAATAAGTGGGTATGAATTTGTTGTATAAGTTGCATCTGACATCAAGTATTGTTCGTGTTTTGCTCTATATCACTGAGCACTGCACATAATTGCCAGAGTCTACTATCCCAGGTACTTTTTATTTGGAAGTTTCATAACAGAATATCGAAATTAGTTGTCTTTTATGGTCTTTTTTCCCAGTTTTTTCAGCAACCTTATTTCAGACCGGTTGAAATTGTCACGAAAAAATGACTAGTTCGCGTGACACTCAAAATGAAATTTCTGGAAGGGATCCTAGTCATTGTATTCTCGAAAATGGCTCGTTGACCCCCATTTATTAAATGTTTGTTCAAATATTAAAACGTTCACGGAAACGGAATTTTTAATTATTGTGATTAAACGTTATTTAATAAAACAAAAATTTCTTAGCTTACCTCAGTTTTTCCTTGGCCTCCTCGAAGCTTTCAGCATAATAATATGCGTTTTGAAAAGTGGTTACTTTGATTTCCTGTTGAATAACCGTTGTTGGGTCAAATGGAAATATTTGGGCCTTGTCCGATAAAACGTGCTATAAGAAAACGCAATAAGAAATCAGTGGGAAAAACGTTGAATTTAATCTCACAATTTCCAAAATATGCATCATGTGTATCTAAAAAAATATTTAACCTAAACGGAATACTTCCTTCAAATGCAAACACGAAATTTTAATTTTTATATACATCTATTTTTAGAAATATAAGAACTTTATATTTCAATGCAGCTTATTATTGTTAGCTTTACATTACAAAAGATAAACCCTTAATATAAAAAATTCACATAACAGATTTTCGTCAAAAATTAAACTTCCGCATTTTCAGCCTTAAATACAGAAATATTGATTTTAGACGAAAATTAATTTTTCTTATGAAATTGTCTTCAAATTTTATACATTTTTCTAATGTTCATTATTGGTTAGCAGTTTGCAGCTAGTGTGCCACTGGTTAGAATGATAGAGAATAGAAATGGGAACTTTTCACTCATGCAAGGCCGAAAATTTGTTTCAGTTGTATGCGTTTTTACCTAAAAATTTGAAATGAATTTCCTGTTTTAAACCAAACTACCAAACATGCCTACTTTTGCTAAAAAAAAAAATTCAGTCAATTTCAAATATTGTTACTATGATAACTACTCTGTTAGGATTGACTGGAATATATTGGCAAAAAAGGTGATTTATGAGAATTATTTGGATACAAGTACTGTCAATATCAGTGTTATCATTAACAACTTTTTTTCTTCAAGCTAATTTTAAATATTATTCAATACCTTTTGTTACCACAATTTTGCAATTTATCAAAATTGTATTTCTGTATAAGTCATACTTTAAACGATTTCTGTATTGGGCGATGGATTCATACGACTTAAAATGCAAAAATTAAAAAAAGACTGTAAAAATAAGGGCGTAGTGGAATTACATTAAGATGACCCACAAAGTAATCTTCTGCAAAAATATCGACTCCTAAAGCCCCATTCAGCCCCTCTGCCAAAATAGGCTATCATGACTCACTCAGGTTTCGTAAAATAAAACCAGCCTCTGACACGAAAATCAATTTCGATAATCTTGTCTCAAATAAATTCTCATTGATTTATTCTGATCGTTTCCTCAAACAACCAGAAATGGCAGTGCCTTTAAACAAATTTAATTTTTTAATTTAAATTTTATTTGATAATATATGAATCTAGCCTACTTACTTTCAGTTCAGCGACTGAAGACAACAGACCAGCCCCAAATACACGCAATTGTTTATTGCTTTTGCACAATCCAAATTCAACAGAAAAAAAATAGCACTGTAAAATAATTAAAAAATTGAAATGTGCATTATAATGATGTCGTCAGGTCAGCGCCCAAAAAAATTATAAAATGCTAAGATCTGAAAATAATTATTTGTCTATTATTGTACATTTAATATGCAAAATATCATTTGACTGCGAAATGATATTTTGTGAATTTTAAATTTAGAAATTACTTTTGGACCATTTTCAACCATTTGCTTTTAGTGATGTATTCTACAGAATTCACAATATTCAAAATACAAGCTTCCAGAATTTCGTTTTTGCATGCAAAGATATCAGAAAATCAGTTCTTATCCAAATTTCTCATTATGTTTTCGACAGTAAATAGATATAGAAATAACTCGAGCCGTTTTTCCATTCACTAGTTCAAATTTGAATTTGTTGCATAAGCTTTAAATAAATTTAATAATTTGAAACTTAACATTTTTTAATTAAGTCTTTCTTTCAACTATATAAAAAAGTGAGTATACAAAAAATTATAAGTAGAACGTGATTGAATGCATTTAGTACCATTTGTAAATAAATTCTTATTTACCCCAGAATTACGCCAGGTATTTAAATACATGTACTCATTTGTACACGAATTTTTAATGCCAAAAGTACTTTTAAAGACTTATGCTTCCTGCCACTTGTAATTTATGTCTAATTTTAAACTTAATTTTTTCTTAATTTTCTCTTAAGGCAAAAAAATACAGAAAATTAGGGGAAAATTACAAGTAGAGCTCAGCTGTACTTTGGGCCAATCATATCGCATTTATCGTCACATTGATAGTAATCTAAGATCTGTTTCAAATTAGACTGACCGATGCTAATTTAGCTATTTCCTCGTCTGAGCAGCCCAATGATGCCAGACCAATTTCTTGAGAAAACTGGGCGAAGTTCTGATCGGCGAGCATGGGCACATGACCCAGAAGTTCGTGGCAACAATCACTAAAATTCGAGAAAAAACGTACATCTACATTAAAATTAGCAAGAAACAAATACTATGAAAATGGCATTAACAATTGTCCTCACTCACTCGCCCAACCTGCAGATTTTGCATGGGTGTACCATAGGTGTCAGTAATCCACCTTAATAACAATTTTTCTCGTATTTTCCTTCTAAGGGGGTTAAGTTATGAGGTAAAGATGCCAAAAATGCTTTCTATAAGTGACATATTACAAGCATTTTTGTATTACACTGTTGTGTTTGCTGCCATGCGAAACGACAGTCATTGCTAAAGTAATTGCTAAATGTAATGCGAAAGTTATATCTATCCTATTTTCCCTGTAATCGATTTCGTCGAATTTTCAGTTGCGTTGCCATGGTATTGCATGGTATAATCAAGGTGTAACATTTCAAAGTTTTGCATTGTATGCTAACGCGGTTTTTTCAACGAAACAGGACATATTGCATGACATATGACTCAAATTAGAAACAATCGATTTTGCTAGGTTAGCTGGAATGGTAACATTAATGTTTTCATCAGAAAATGAAGATAATTCGGAAGTGTTCAAAATACAGGGTTTATCTCTAGGCTACGAATGCATTATCGATAAATTGAATATATGTTTGATGCCTTTTTTATGGTTATTTTTCATTAATAATGGTTAGGTCAAATAAACCGCTACTTCTGAGGTGCCGCTCTGATTAAGAATATCCACGAAATGACCTATGGATTCCGAAAACGACACATTTTTTATGGAACTCAATACTATTTATAGGATTCTCAGATGTTTCACTTCTAAAACAATGGTACTCTACGATATAACGATCTACAAATTTGCTTCTACTGCAATTGGAATTTTATAAAGTTGTGTAACTATCGAAGTGGGGTTGCGATAGCTCTATCCAGACCTTGATTGACATACATTATGGTAAACACTTGTGATTTTCATATATGGAACCATTCGACAATAACTAAGTTCTATTTCTGTGAGGAATTTTTGATTTGCACAACAAGAGAATCACCCTGTGAGCATATGCTAAACAGGAAATGTTTGGAAATGTTTTTAAGCGGAAATAATATCAGGGTATTTTTTCTCTTTAATTTGTTTTAATTAATCAATGGGGTTAACGGGAACAGGTGAAATAAAATTATGAGAAACTGGTCAATTTGATTTTTTGTGCAAATCCTCTGATAATTTTACGATTTGATACATACGGTTCAGGGGTGTAGCAGGGATCATCACCATGTCGTATATACTGGGTGCAATGAAACAGTCGAAAAGCAAGCCCAGCCAAAAAATCCCTAGACGAGAGATAGCCAGCCACTGGCCTAATACGAAATCCAGTTCGCCCTGATTATTACAATAAATAAATTATTAGTTGGGATTAATTAGCCTGATTAATTTAAATGCTGTCAGTCACACCCCGTAGTAAATGCAATGGGAATGCTAATTTCAAGTTTTAAATTGAAGCTATTTTTCTAGTTGACAATGTGCTCACCCTTCAAGTACTCGTTCACATCGTATAACTGTGGGATGTGGTTTTCGCTGTTTGAAACAGGGTCAAAGGTTAGAACATTTAAATGCATGCAATTGACTCCTGATCATCAAGAAATATTATTTTCAAAACTATTACTTTCATTGCTATACATTATCATTACATTCTTATTATCACAAAAAACTGAAAAAATATTCACTTTATCATTTTTGACTAAATAAGGCCCATTGAAAGTGCGTTGTGACTTTGGAGACACCCTGCATAAAATTGCCAAATACAATTTCTTCTTTCCTGATCAACATATTAAAATAATATTTTTGTAAACATTAACAGAGACCTGCGTATTTTGGGATGTGCTCTTGACAACTTATGGAAATGTATATGATATTAATAAAAACGATAATTCTAAGTTTGAACTCAGCACTAGATGGCAGCACCTACCATCTGAATGGGAATATAAGAGACCTACTGTCGTTGGCAAAATAAAGAATATATGGAAAAATTCTAAAAACGAAATGTCTTTTTATTTTATATAGCGCAGAGAACTAACTATCAATATAAACTTTGAATTAAAACATTTAGTTTCATTTGAAATTATCATATCTGCTCAAAATTATCAAAATTCAGTTGCAAAAAATCACTTTCAATGGGCCTTAAAACTCAATTAGGTACTCTGACGTTTGCAATACTTGTGTCTATCAATGAATATAAAAATTACTTGTATCCACAATGCTTTTCCAACATCTGAAAGTTGACCAAGTATTCGTAGCAAGCATGCGTTGGATGCAATTCCTTTAATTTGCCAAAAATTGTTCTCCTGTTTTCAAAAAAATATTAGAATATACCGATAGCATTGGGTCAAAGTAAAATGCCTATATTATCTATCGGTTTTGATCTTTGCATAAATAAAATAAACTTATTCTGCAAAGCTCAAGTTTTGATTATCACATGTGTCAGTCTGATGGTTGAAATATGCTTGTGCTAATATGTGTAGATGGCTATTGCTCTTAAATGCCATGTAAATGCATTGCACTTTAATACGTGGACAATCATGTGATGATAATATAAAAGCACCGAAAATTGTCTACTATTTCAGTTTTTGACATTTTGCACCATAGACACTCACTAGATCAGACTGACACTTGACAGTCTTCCATTTGTTAACATTGCTTTTTAGAAATTTCAGACACTCACCAAGTTTTTGTCTCTTCTTCCGTATAATCAATTTTGGGGATGGGCTGATCACTGTTATGAAGATGCCAGTCAAATTCACATTAAATTTACGAATTATATGAAAACTATATATGAATACACCTGTTCCGTAACATGTGGATCATGTGGATATGCCCCAATTTCCACAATAAATTCGAAAAGTTTTTCTTATTAATTAAATATATGATTTGAAAATGCTTGTGTTTAAAATGTGTGTTATCTGAATAGCAGTAGTTATATAACTGTAAACCTGAAAAATAACAAATAAAAAATAAACTCAATTTGGAGAATTTAAAATTATAAAACGTAGGCAAATGTCGAAAAATGTTATGCATATCTGCATGGTTTTGGTTGAAAACTGTATTAGTGAATGTCATATTCTCATATTTTCATATTACAAGTTCAGTTTATTTTTATTTGTTATTTGTTATTGTTCAGGTTTACAGTACTAATGCAATTTTTAACCAAAACCATGCAGATCTGTACAACGTTTTGACATTTCTCTACGTTTTATAATCCCATATTCTCCAAATTGAGTTTATTTTTTATTTTTCAGGTTTACAGTTAAAATTTAGCTTATTGCTATTCAGATTGCCTGTGTCCCATTTTTGTACATGTACATGTCTATAAAATGTCATTTTTATGTGCATAATTTTGTCATACTTTGACTGCTCAATTACGTCATTTGACCTGTTTTACATATAGGTTGTTCTCAAATTTACCATCTGATTTCTATTTATTTCGATTTTCAAAAGTTTTCTAGTAAACTATCTGCTAAATTATTTAAAATATACATCTATATTGCATACAGTATGTGCAATCTTTTCATTTCATTCTAAAATGTTCTTACTGCCTGTAATTCATGGCCAAGTTGGTGAATAATTTCCTCCTTTGTCTATAAACAGGATCCCTGAATCCCTTGTGAATGGACATATAAAATAATCAGTTTTAAGTCATCTTTTCCTTAAAAATAAATCAAAATGAATCTTACTGGGTGGTCAGCGTCCAGTTCAGCTCCATACATTAACACTCTGTTGGAACATTTATCAAAATCTGCTAAGTTTTTAGGAAACCATGGGATGCCTGCTAGTTTGCACAGGGAAATAGGCGAAATTCATGACGAAATTCTAATTTATGATTAGGGATGAAATATATTCATGTTGCTTACCGAAATGTTTATCTGAGAATAAGGAATCTTTGTCGATATCCTGCTGGTCCAGAATGGTCAGATGCAAATATACATCTTCGATTAAGTGTTCGAGTGTGGTGCAGTGTTGTTGGGTTGAGTCTCCGTTCTGTTTCCATGAATTCACAGCAATTTAGTAAAATCAAAAAAAAATGTTTATGAGTAAATATTTTCTAACTTCATTATATTTTCAACTTATTATGAAATGTTAAATTTTATTGTCAGATTCTACTCTTGAAAAATGAAACAGAAATTAATTGAAAGAACCAAATTTTACGAAAATTTTAGATAAAACAATTATGTAAAATTTGTAGGTTGAATCGTGAAATTCAGTTGAAGTAAAAAAACATTTATGGTTAAATGTTAGATGAAAAGTATCGTCAAATTTTAGATGAAATGTGTGTACAAATATAAGATCAACTGCAAAATTGGTACATAACAAATTTAGGCAAGCATTTTTGATGTAGGAGACGATGACGAATAAAATTTCTAGGAATTTTTTCCATTTAGGTGCACATTTTATAAAAAAACCTTTTGATAAAATTGAGCTAAAAGTTTAGGTTAAACTTTGCCTAATGTAGAATACTAACAATATTTCAGGCAAAATTTGTACACACAATTTAGGTAAACATTTTATATAGACTAAGCGTTTAGATAAAACTTAGGGAAAAAAAGTTCAGGTAAAATTTAAAATCAAGTGATTGAGGTGAAAAATCATTTATCAAAAAAGTTGCCCAATAGTTTTCAAATCTCGATATTATAAGTATTTTTTTTAATAAATTATAAAAATGTTTTTGACCTGCAGTGGTTTAGAGTCATCTCGATTACTTGGTTTTCCGTTTTCTACAACGTTCATGGTTTTCCAAGATGATTCCTCGCGACTGATTTTATGAAAATTGGCTTTTGATTATAAGTTCGGCTGAATTGTTTATATAGTCGTACAAGTGTTCACAATGGTGAATAATTTTATACTCCCTCAGTGTCATTTGATACTTCCTCAAACAAAAGTTATCATTGCCGGAAAAGTTAACAATTTCTTGCAATTTATGCCTACCTGTACATTTTTTGTTTAACTTTTCACGGGCTTATGACGTGCAATATAAAATTTTGCAAATACTGATTAGGAACATCTGGAAAAAACAGTCAATGAAAACGAGGATGTGAAAACGGCAAGATTTATTATAAAAGTATGCAGTTATTATTCGTAAATTATTAAAAAGAGTGTGAAATATACAGGATGATCATAAAGTCGTCCCCTGGGCATAGAAAATTATTTTTGTAATAAGTATATGGGATTTTATAATCACCCTGTAAACCAAATAATTTTTTGTGTTTAAACCCGTTTTGGCGAGGCGTTTTGGGGGAAAAACATTCCTCACTACACTTACCACGTACAGCGAAAATTTAAGAATCTTTACAATATTTTTATGGCGTTATGAAAACTAGCATTTTTCCATCATTTTATTGCTTTGTTTCTTAAAAACAACTTTGTTTATTTGAGGTGAAAACAATAGTTTTTGATCGAGCTAAGTTGGCTTAGAAGTGTGGGTAAATGAGGTCAAAACCCAGGTCAGCTTCTTGCCTAATGTTAAGGTGATGCTCCTCATAAGTTGGCCAAAAAATCTTTGTGAGATAATTTTCCATCCATGTACATTAAATTTTGATGATTTTTGTAATATTTTGTCCTACAAGGTGTGTCAATTTGTTTTGTTTGAGAAGTTTCCACAGTTAATTTTAATGAAACTTTTTCATCAAATCTGCACAACACAGCATCGTCAGCGCCATCTAATGATTCGTTTTTAAATTAATGTTTTTTAGTACGCAGCTTGCACGTCGAATGGCACCACTTCCCAGTTACTACAGATGCCCAGCCCCCAAGCTATATACTTTTCGAAACTTTTCCAATTTATTTTTTAATTAAAAAGCGGTAATATTTGAAATCATGTTTTGGCATACATGAGTAAGTCATAGAAATGTCTTCACCTGAGCACCTCTAGCCATCAGCTGTCTAATATTCCCATGTAACCGTTCTATTTCAATAAGTTAAATAGGTAGAAAATCATTAGAATAGATGAAAAGTTGCGAAGCAATGACTCCCAACATGGCGGTCAAGGCGGTAATTTCAATTGCTTTGTTCATAGATGGCTAATTCATAGAAATGTCTTCACCTCTAGCCGTCAGCTGTCTAATATTCCCATGTAACCGTTCTATTTCAATAAGTTAAATAGGTAGAAAATCATTAGAATAGATGAAAAGTTGCGAAGCAATGACTCCCAACATGGCGGTCAAGGCGGTAATTTCAATTGCTTTGTTCATAGATGGCTAATTCATAGAAATGTCTTCACCTCTAGCCATCAGCTGTCTAATAGTCAAATGTAACTTTTCCATTTCAACAGTTTGAATAGGTGTTATGATCATTAAAAAGAGACGAAAAGTTCCAAAACAAAGACGACTTCTAAACATGGCGGTAATTTCAATTGCTTTCTTCATAATGTCTAATTCATAGAAATGCCTTCACCTCTAACCATCAGGTGTCTAATATTCCCATGTAACCTTTCTATTTCAATAGGTTGAGTAGCTATAGAAAATAATTATATAGATGAAAAGTTGCGAAGCTACACTCCCAACATGGCGGCCATGGCGGTAATTTCAATTGCTTTGTTCATAGATGGATAATTCATAAAAATGTCTTCACCTATAGCCATCAGCTGTATAATAGTGAAATGTAACTTTTCCATTTCAACAGGTTAAATAGGTGTGTAAGATCATTAAAAAAGACGAAAAGTTGCAAAGCAACAACTCCCAACATGGCGGTTATGGTATAGCATGGTGGTAATTTCAATTGCTTACTTCAAAGATGGCTAATTCATAGAAATGTCTTCACTTCTAGCCATCAGCTGTCTAATATTCCCATGTAACCTTTCTGTTTCAATAGGTTGAATAGGTAGAAAATCATTTGAATAGATGAAAAGTTGCGATGCAAAGACTCTCAACATGGCGGTCATGGCGGTAATTTCAATTGTTTTGTTCATAGATATGGATAATTCATAGAAATGCCTTCACCTCTAGCCATCAGCTTTCTAATATTCACATGTTACATTTCTATTTCAATACGTTGAATAGGTAGAAAATCATTTGAATAGATGAAAAAATGCGAAGCAATGACTCCCAACATGGCGGTCATGACGGTAATTTCAATTGCTTTATTCATAGATTGCTAATTCATATAAATGTCTTTACCTCTCTATCATCAGCTGTCTAATATTCACACGTAACTTCTCCATTTCAACAGGTTGAATAGATGTATAAAATCATTAAAAAAGGACGAAAAGTTGCGAAGCAAAGACTCCCAACATGGCGGTCATGGCGGTAATTTCAATTGCTTCGTTCATAGGTGGCGCTGGGGGCGACGTTGCCACATACTTTGCACATACCTTCACTACCTGTTGCCACATTAGTTCTTGTCTAGCCAAGCTTGCAGGTCACGCTGAGGCAAGAGGTACGCTGTGACACCCCTCCGAACGAAATTTCGACAACAAACAACATGGTGCGATGCCCTTAGCCGAAAGGTCAACCTAGTAGGAAGTGAAGCTACTGGCCAAGCAGTTTCGTTTTTGTCAAGATACCTGAATCTTCGAACGTTTTTGAAGTGAACTGATTTCTCAAGACCTGGTCCCTTCACCCACCTGGATTAGGACATATAGGCGCCAGTCACCCGAATCTGGAGGGTCACAGGGTGTTGGGTAAGCTTCAATTTCGATTTAGCTAGCTGTAGTTTCTGAAATTGACTTTCAAAATGTCATTGAAATTTGAATAGCTACCATGCGCGCATATTTGACACTTTGACCTTCAAATGACAGTCGCACTCTATTGCGAGGTCGGACGATTTTTGCATGAAGTCAATTAGGGAATCGTTTAACATGTGATTTACAATACCAAGAATAAGATGATTCATATAAACATCGTAAGTGTCGCCATGACTTGTTAATTAAGCAGGTACAGTACTTCCTTGTCTAGGTCACAAATATTTGACCATTCAAGCAAAAATTCAGCAGAAAAGGAGACGCTCGAGTATTATAGGTAATCACAAAATGCATCTTAATAATTTTTGAAATTGTAGATTACCCGGCCATAACGTTATAATTGCCATAAAATCAGTTTATACAGAGGCGAAGAAACAGTGTGGTAAAATACCTCTTGATAAGGTTATTTTAGTACGCAATAACAATAGGTTCAGATGTTGTGAAACACTGATGTTTAATTAAGAAAACAACAATGAGCACTTCATAAAATAACCTAGTTTAGTTTGCAGAAATTTGTGCAAAACGTTTGCCACCACCGAAAAGCGTTCATGAAACCATTATCACTTGATTTAAGTGGTCGAATTTCACATCAAACATTCTCTTTGCATGGAGCCCTTAAGGTTAATGAATCGAAGAGAACCTCCAGGAGTGAATTTCATAAGACATCCGAAGATGTCATCACCAGTTGTGACTTGTTATTACTACTGATTAACACTACGTTTAAATGCAGAATTCAAAACGACTTAATCTAAGTAACTCATCATGTAAGTTTAACAATCTTTTACTAGAATAAATTGGGTACACTTGATTAGTTAAACTGCATCAAACCACCAATAGGTGGTTTGATCACCTTAAACCAAGGAAGTTATAATCGCTGCAATTGGCATGTAAACTGTTTAAACAGACTTAATATAAGATGAACATATGAATCTCCTGTTTCCTATGCGTTCCCATGAAGCCTTTCTGGGCGTTTAGCAACAAGATGACAGACTTTCGTGCAAACCCACATGAAAGTGACTTGGTCAAGGCGCTTCATTTAAGGTGCGTTAAAACTTTACATGTAAATAGTGATTTTGATGGAAAGTTTAGGGGCAAAACAATTGTCAAAACCGCAGCAGGGTTTACTTAAACAAAATGGAGCCTAGAGATTCGTACTTGCTAATGCCCTTCCCTGATTCCCTAAACAAAAAAAATGCATATAAAATAAGTTTTCAAAAGAGACCATTGATCCACATATTTGAATAGAAGCAACATTCGTCGAATCGACGTGATGAAATTCCGATGGTAATGTGGTGGTTTGTCCTAACGCCTTTTCATTTCACCAAATTTATATCGACTTCAATCCTGTTTCTAAGGCGTGTCATGGTCAGCAAATAAACCCCAGAAATAACTTGAATATTTTAAGTTGTAGTTAACCGTGGCATAGAGCGAAGCCTGGAACACATGTGGAACGAAAATGCATTGTTTATATTTGTAATACAAACATATTAAAAACAATGTGTAAAAAGTATTTTTATTAAACGACACTTTGGACGTTTTGATTAATTGATGCTCCATGAATGCTGCCATTTTTTGATTGCTTAACTAAAACTAAAAACACATAATTCTAACATATCACTCGATCTTTCCTCTACTACTGTTAATTTAATTCCTAAACTTTAAATTCAAAAACATTTCCCCCACACACGGCATCATAGATGCTGACTGTCAGACTGAGATGGGAAATATGTGATCTGAACTGAGATGGTGGGTAATGAAAAATTAGAAACATTCCAAAATTGAGAGACTATCTCAAACTTGTATTTGGCATTTCTCAGAAGTATTGATGGTGAATTAAAGTTAAAATATCATTATTAATGAAAGAGTACATGTTCATGTACATGAGTTGCACAGGTCTTAAAATCTTCTTAAGAAACAAAAGCCATAAAATGACTGTTTACATGTCTGCATTACATAAGCTGCCCTACACCGAGTCACAAGACATTGAGTTTACATGGCGTGTCAAAAAACTTTGACGGAAGTTTCCTGAAGTTTTCTTTTCATTGCGATCAAGCGAGCTAACTTTTTTTTATCGAAAGTAAAAACAATTCTCAAAAAAATAAATTGCAAAAATCACTGAATAATCAGTTCAGGCGATAAAAAAGTTTGAAGTTGTTTTGGGTTGGGGTGATTTTGCAAATTTTCAGTCAAAACAGCTCACCTGCTCATCAACCGAAGCGATTGAAGTTTTAAGGGTTTTTAAACTTTTAGTTCCGCTCCTTAATTCCGCACAATATCTGAAGGAAATATAAATAGGAAATTATGGTTGGCAAAATGGCAAAGGCTTTCTATAGCTTCCGAGCGTGACGTGCTGACGTCACATGTGCACGCAACGTGGCTTTAGTGTCTTCACCTTCCGGCTTCCTGCATTCATTCACACGCACTTCCCATCTTAAAAATTTACCCAGATTTTAAGAATGTTCCCGAGCATCAAGTTGTTGTCAGATGTGGAAAAAATCTGGCTTTATCTATACTGGTTCGGTGACCCGCATCCGATAGGGTAGCCTAGAATCGTGTTATGCTTCATTCACACCTATCCGTTGCGACTTAAAAAAAATTTTCAGAAATTTTGTTAAACATTATTTTATAAGACTGCCAGCAGGTGTCACTTTGGGAAGGGGTGTGGCTGTCATTGACGTCATAGCGGCTACCTTATAAAAAAAGCTCCTGCTTAAAAAGTCAGCCCCCACTTGCAGTCCATACTTGCCGGTTTGTTTTATGGAAAAAGGACGTCCAATTTTCCAATAACAAGGATCAATACACAGTTTGGCCCTTTTTTATGAGAAAAGGATTCATTTTTTCCAATAAAATGAACCAATACTCAATATAGTCCTTTTTTCATGGAAAAAGGACGTCCTATTTTCCATTAACAAGGACCAATACTCAGTTTGGTCCTTTTTTATACAAAAACGTCTTTTTTGGGTCCTAGGACGTCATTTTGTCGTCTCTCTTTGGTCCATGTGTTACTTAGGTAGCCTCGCCTAGCCTGGTTAGGATTAGCATATGCTTACATGTATAAACATGCAGACAATGTTCGGAGCACGCAAGTATAGCAGTTGGAACGCAAGGCCAGAACTCAACGCAAAGGTGTGATGCCTAGTCCGTCATCCCGTGTTTCCTTAGCAAATGCGGCATAAGAAACCTCACTATAGTCATCTGCTATAACTCGATGGTTATCTGCTATATTTTGACCGTCATCTGCTCTATCGTCTGCTGTTTCACCCATGCCGTCACCTGATTGGCAGAATGCTCGCCATCTTGTTTGGTTGCGCAATGCGTTCTGTCTGCGGATTGGCTGAAAATAGAATAATTTCTATTCTTGCGTTATGGCCTTTCATGACAAAACAACAGCACAAGCCGCAACGCAATGGGGAAATGCACTAACGCAGCGTAAACGTAAACGCCTTGTGCATCCCCCCCACGTGTCAGTACACGAAAAAATGATCGTTTCAGGCCTCCTTAGAAATCCAGCGCAACGCAGTCACAATGGATAGGTGTGAATGAAGCATTTTAGACAACTAGTAGTCCAACTAATATCACATGGATATCATCAAAATATTATCTAAATACCACATTGACACCTAGTACATGGTTCCCCCAGACCTGGAAAATCTGGAAAAGTCAAGGAAGTGGGAAAGGTCTGGAAAAGTCAGGTAAAAATTAGGGAAGATTAATTTATTTCAAAAATGTCAGAGAAATTAAAAAAATCTCTTGACATCAAAGTCAAGAAATGACACTTCGTCAACCTAGCATGAATTGGATCCAAGTTCTTAATTCAGGGATTTCTCCTTGACATAATCTCTCAAACAACAGCCAGATATCAAAAATACCTTCCCTGACAAGAATTATGGAGACCTTTGCTTTTTTTCCTTGATTGTAATAAGAATAACTTGACAATGAAAACTTTTGGTGATTATAATGTCCCAGTAATTTTTTTAGTTTTTATTAACTCGCACTATCAATTGCAGCAATTAAGTGATTCTGTGGAAGAGATCAATAACGAAATTGCAAATCTGTAAATAACTTATCTCAATTTGAAGTTTTTTTATTATAATGTGTGCTCTATTGCTGGTTAATTATTAAAATGTGTGCTCTATTGCTGGTTCTTTATTAAAATGTGTTCACCTCATGTTTATAAACAATTAATGAATTTGGAAATTGAATTTCTGGGGAACGCTGTAGTGGCATGTTAACACTTAGTGGTGCTAACTTAAGGCTGATCGAAAGACTATGCCCACCATGCAAAAAAATTTCGGGCTGTCCGTTCTCTTTAATTAATTAATTAAAACGCTCAAATTTTGTCTTACCTTGTAAAGTTTTTCATTCGTGAGGTGCATAGTCTTTCGATCAGCCTTAATGGGACACCTAGTGATCCTTACCATTGGCATCAGTTGTTTCTGCTGGTATCTTTTCTAAACCTACACTGATATCACTGCGAATTTTAGACTAACATATACTGATTGTTCAACCGATGAAGCTGTGTCGTCAATGTTAAATCACCTATTTTACTTTTGAGGAATTTCAACAAATTAGTCGTTACAAAGGTCTCTACACCAATTAAATCTCATTCTCATCTGCCATTTTGACCCATAAACAATGGTGGTGACCCGGTTTTAAAATGAAATAATAATAATAAAACCAACGAAATAATACGTGCATTGTGCTTCTTACAAATGCTCATTATTAAGATGCGAAACAAACGGATTCATTAAGCTGCGCATGCTTGTAAGGTTAAGAAACATCCGTGTCAACAGTCATGCAATTTTGAAACATCTGAATTGCATTCAAGACCCTGAATAAATTCCATTTTTGTTTAGTTTTCTTTGATAAGAAGAAAAAGTAAGCAAATGGATTCTGCAAAAATTACACGACCATTTACATGCATGCGTAACCATAGAGCCATGCTCACGGATTATGGTGACAAAAACTCTGCGCTCACCCAAAGAGTAGTTTAATTCGTAATTTCGCTAGTTTGTGAAGCTGAAGAATTTTTGATAATATGATGTTATTTATTTGTTATAATGGCATTTGTTTGCAACTTTTCATTAGCGTTTCTCTAATCTGATCGAAAATATCTTGAGCATTATCCTAATAGCAGAATCTTGCTAATTCATCGTGTTAGCAAACTGCACCTTTTAGTTTATTCAGTTTCCTTTTTTATAACAATGTTGCATTTGCGCTGTCATAACACATACGGTGTAAACATAAACTTGTGTACAGTGTATAATGTGTGCTTTTCTTTCCACAAAAAAATGCATAACACATTGTGCTCTGAGGTTGGTTTTCAACTCATTTGATTTTTAAAGTAAAATCACTGTAGGCAGCTACTTTCTTTTCTGCATTCCCTTCTTTCAATTGCAATTTTTTTCGTGTGATAAACTTGTACCATGAATGAACGCCATGAGTGCCATCATACCTATGGTGCCATTGACCTTAACATCCCCCTCCAAGATGACGCCTTTCTGCAGGGCATTTCTTCACTTTTCAAAGTAAATGAATGAACTGAACTTAAAATCCTAATAAATTTCATATTTTCTCATTTCAGTCTTTTAATATTGGCAACAACAAAATTTTTAACATGATTTTTATACAGATTTACATTTTTACAAAAGGTTTTCAATGTTAACGTTGAATGTTAAAATATTGCTAGACTGTAGAGATAATTTACTATTTAAAGTAATTACTGCTCAGCTGAGTGCAATCACTGGATAAATGTAATTGGTCTAATTACAATATGATATCAGGAAGACAACCATCATAAATATGGTGAATTGTTTTTCATGGGGATTTCTCACGAAAATTACATTTCTTCGAAAATGGTTGACTGATTGCAGTAATTGCTCAGTTGCTCGTCTTCGGGAAGTTTGGTTCTTTTTTTGTCTTTTGTTCTTTGTCAAAAGAGTTTTGGGGAAAAAATATTGGTTTAATATTATTTTATGTTACAGTGTAGAGATTTTCTGACTAAGAATTGTGGCCAAAATTCGATCAATTGTGATATTGTGCTTCTTACAATTTCTACAGCCGTCTGAAATCGATCATAATATTACAAAACAAATTTCTAAAATACTTGTAAAGAAATACATATAGGCTAATAGGCTAAAACGTGTCATTTAATCTATTTCATTAAAAAATTCACATAATGCCGTTTTCTGCATTATTAAGATTTCTAAAAATTTAGAAGTCACAAGAAAGCAATATCGAGTCCCTCCCCCCCAAAAAATATCTAAGTTAATAAAAATTTCTTATAAGCCACATAGACTAAAACCTGTCATTTAATCTATTTCATTAAAAAAATCACATAATGCAGTTTTCTGCATTATTAATATTTCGGAAACTTTCGAAGAAACAGTCATAAAAAGCAATATCTAGTTTTTCCTCCAACAATTCTAAAGCTAGAAATATATCCCTTCCTATCGCTATTGCTGAAAAACACCAATAAAGACAAAATCACACAAATTCTGGCAAATTTTTAAATAATTGTCCCCTATCACGCTTACAATTTTTTTAAAGGTGTTGTCCAAATTCCATCATTTGTGAACTAGCTTTTCTTCAAAAACTGTCAGAGATTAACAGCACGAATAACTTGAACTGTATATCCTCTGAACAATGGTGTAATGCCATCATTCTGAAAAATCCCTAAATTTTGTTAACATCACCAATCGATATTGCTGAAAAACCACCAATAAAGACATAATCATATTCTGGCATTTTTTTTTACAAAAACAACGTCCCGTATCACGCTTACAATTTTTTTTTTGAAGTCGTTGTCAAAATTCCATCATTTGTGAACTAGCTTTTCTTTAAAAACTGTCAGAGATTAGCAGAACGAATAACTTGAATTGCATGTCCTCTGAACAATGGTGTAATGCCATCATTCTGAAAAATGCCAAATTTCGTTAACATCCCGTTGACATCAATCCGCATTATCATCCTAACAACCACCTATCTGTAAACGAGGTTTAGCGCAACTGAAAAGCATCCAGTTTTGAAAAGGTGGCCGGTGGGTTCACAGGGTGTGACGCTGGTTTCCTCCTTTTTGGGGATGTGCTACCTGGCCCTGCACTTCAAAGCCAGCTCTTAAACGCTGTTGGCCTAATGCCCTCCCAACCTGAATCTTGCCTGTTCGTGGCCATATATGTCAAAAGCAAACCTCTCTCAAAAGCAACCAGTTCTCGATAGGAGCACCTGCTGGCTGGTGCTCACAGCCTGTTTTTCGGATTTTATTTTTAATTACGTTTTCCTGCATTGACTACGTGTGTTTGACAGGAATGCCAATTGGATATTGTAGCCAAAACGAAAATCAGCGTGATATCTGAATCAGGTAGGACCTACTTGACATCTTCACTTGGAAATGTTGGAAAACTTGAAGTTAGTATATGAGTATATGATGCATTGAAATGTCTTGAATCAATTTGAAAATCATACCTAGAAGAGCAGCTGAAGCTTTAACAAACAATCATGGATGGTTCAACAAAGTTTGCTGCCTCCTTGACACATTACATTTTCACTTGCAATGTTGGATTTGCATTATGGCCAACTAAATGTAACATGGGATGCATGGTAATCTGCTGATTCCCTGAAACTTGACATTAGTGCCATATGCAAAAGTAGTATATAATGCAATTACAAGCATTATATACAATTACAAGCAATTGCAATTTTGTTGATTGCATCGTATTGAACTTCAGATCTCCAAATATGTCATTGATGTTTCGATTGTCACCTACCATTCAATGGTAGCAAACTTTGTTGAATCATCATGATTTTCTAGTTGATTCAAGACAATATGGATATTTCAGAGGTACCCCTTCAATGTATTTAGAAAATTACTATATAAATTTACATGAAGAAGTTACCAAAAACACTTAATAAGATACCTAAAAGATACCTAAGGCTAAGTTATGCTTGTAAACATGCATGTTGTACCTACCCTTTCATGACTTGAGGATACTTGCTTTGGGATTCGGCATCAGGTGGATTGATTAAACTGACACATCCCCAACCCCCCAAGATGATAACAATATATTTTAATTTGCCCTGTTGTTTTTCTGGTCAGCCCTCTGCCCACCCACACATTACACTAAGGTGTATTCGTGGAATCGTTTCTCGATTTGCTACCAAAATAAATAAACTTTTGGTTCAGAAGATTGGAAACTGGTTCTTGTGGCAATGCCAATGCAGCGCTTATGCAGGTTTAACCTTAAAAGTCCTTCAAAATTTTTTTTGGAACGCCCAAAATTAATTTTTGAGAACTAATACTGAAAGGCTACCAGTGGGATAACTCCTATAAGAGTACAGCAGAAAACAAATGATGAATAATATACTACTTTACATAAATAGATCCAAAATATTTTTATTTTTGAACCATGAAAAAGCCTGTATACCAAATTAGCAAATACCTATTTATTCGTTAATATTTTTTTATAACCAAATGTATTTACCTGAAGAAATTCAATGGTATGTGTGTCAAACACAGACGTGGCCAAATTTTACTTGTTTTTAGAAGAGATTGAGGGAGGGGGTCATATATAGGACATCTGCAGGATGCATTATTGACAAGTTGATTTTAGGACATACTGACTTGCTTCAAATGTGGGCATCAATATCTCGGTTTTTGATCTCATTTATGCAACGGTTACTTTATTAATGCACAGTCGTAATTTCGAGTAGGTTCACAAGTACCTGTTTAGACCGTATTGCGCCATTAAGGTCACGATAAGCCACATTTTCAAGTTTAATAGGTTAATTCGCCAGAAATCGGGTCAGTAATCTAGGCTAGACTTTCCCTCTCCAAAAATGTACACCATGATAGGTTGCTCCAGGTTCTGGTTTGGGTAATCGATGATTAAAACAGACAACGAGCAGCGAATTACCTTATTTTTGATCAAAAAATTGTTTTACAGCATTTTTGTAGTCCAGATCCCAGGGCCATCTATGATGAGTTTGGTGCAACCTCGCATGGATTGTTACAAAAATGTTTGAAATTGTGCAGAATTTACGAAAATTGATTGCTGTGAAACAATAATGATAATCAAAAGCATGGAGGGTGTCAAAAATGGAGTATGCATGCATATTACCCAATCGTTATATCTTTAGCTTTCAGTTATATTGACCATAATGAAAACTGCTAACTAACTTTATTACGTTGTCCCTAATGAATTAGACACTTAGCGCAGCACCACCAAAGTTTTCATAAGAAAACGTTAACTTCCCAAATTGTCCTGTTTTTGGTACATTGCAAACTTTGGTAAGCGTGTATTGCGCCTAAAGATTACTTAGAATACTTAACGCCATCTAAAGAATACTTAGCGCCATCTAGAACCGCAATTGGCAACTCAAATCAACATGAAAAGTGGCCTACCCTGTAATCGGCCGTTTTTTTTTTTGTTTTTTTTTGCGCTTATGTGAATTTTAATGAAATAAATGGCTAATTTGGGATTACACCCAATCGTAATTGAACCCATCGTACCGATAATGTGTCTTTTGCGCATCCCTCCACACGTGACTGAACATAGCTAATGATAGTGAAGAATCTGTTTCGTGTCTAATATGAGTTTTTCCGGATCATGATCAAATTCGTTCACCAAAGATTGCCTCTACTTTGGTGAGGAAAGCAGTCTTTGGTGACGGAATTCTTCAGTCGGACGAAATATTTTTTCGTATTTCAGTTTTTCATACTTTGGTGGTGCTGCACGAAGTGTATAAAATATTCATTCGACGAACAAATTTCCCTTTGCCCCACATGTCTGAAGGCGTTTTAGTTAAAACTCAAAAATGCTTGAGTGTCCACCCATCCTTAGTCCTTGAGCCACCCATGCTATTCTTTAAGTAAGGCTTGAAACGTCACAATGATGGTGGGCCTTGTTCATCTAAAATTTCTTATTTTAGGTCAATTTTTGATTTATTTGACAGATTATGTTTTCCACCCTAAACGGTATTATCTATCACCCTCACAAGAAATTACTGTAATAACGGTTCCTCCAATTTCACTAGGCTCATCATGTTATTGTGGGCTGTAAAGATGACTTATTGAAGTCTGGTTCATGACGTTATTCGAAATCTATGGGCGTCTTACAGTACATGTCATGACGTGTAATAGATAACTTATAAATTTGAACATGTTATATATCTTTGCAAAATTTATCCTATGCACATATGTCTGGTACTTTACCATACTGAAGACGTTTTATTGTTACATATTAATTTTTTTAAACTTAAGTTAGGTTGTCATCATAAACACTCTTTAAATAATAAGCTGGATGTAATCGAAACGAATTGGGAAATAGTATGGGATTTGAATTATGTATATATACTATAGCTTATTCTCTGCTCCAATTGTAGGACAGCCTATGCATGATTTTAAGAAATGATAAAATTTGGTTTATTTGACATTATTTATATTCCTAATACTAATTTTAAGTTGTAAAGTTAAGTCAGTAAAGTTCAGCAGAGACCCAATCTGTTACATCATCCGCATAGGAGATATAAGCTCAACCTTCTTTTGAGCTTTCTAATCTTAATTATTACAATTACATTAGGTAATTCATTACATAATGCCTGTCAAACATTTTTTTCCATATTCATTATTTGCAAATGGAATGCTATTGCTGTAAGTCGATTTTCTTAACATGTTTCCTTTTGCCTTTAAATCTATTTGATAAGTAGTGCTAAAGAAGTTGTTATAAATGATTATCGAATGTCTCGTTTGTTTCATATATAATATTTTTAATTCTCTGAAAAATCTGCTATTTTTAGTTTCTTCTGATTTTTAAATACAATTTTACTAACTTTAATTTGAGTTTTCTGTAGTCAATTCAATAGGGAGTTTGTTGCAAAACTATATATTAAAATATGTGCCATATCTTAGTGGGGTTCTATCCCATTTTAAACAGGTTAAAATAATTTTCATATCACTAGCTCCTATTGCTGATGTTACTGAACAAATGTTCTGCCCAAATCTAAGTAATCACGTCACAAGTGGTATGACTAAATTGTGAGTATTGATATTTGAAAACACTGACTCACATTGTACGAGAAATAGTAACAGGATACAAAAATTGGTTGACCAAAATGAGTTCGCCCACTCCTGTTTATTCATCACATATTACGTAAGAAGTTAGGTGATGACTAACCTTGATTTTACCAAGATGGTCTTAAACCAGATACATGCTCATGCACAGCAAATCTGCGAAGATAACTTGAGAAGATGATCGAGCTATTAATTTTTTTTTATATTTTAAACCTGATTGTGTTTAAGCAAACAGAATATTTTGAACTTTTATCTTTAGCACCAAAACTCATCATTAATTCCATGGTTTATTTTTCAAAATTGACCATTAGACCACAGGCTGATGACATTTTAGTTGTAAATTTTAGTCATACACTAGGTTACTTTTAGTGTTGTTTTCGAATTATTAGACACTTAGCGCAGCATCACCAAAGTATGAAAAAGCGAAATTCGAGAAAGTATTTCGTCCGTCTGCAGAATTCCGTCACCAAAGACTGCTTTCCTCATCAAAGCATATATTAGACACGAAACAGATTCTTCACTATCATTGCCTATGTTCAGTCACGTGTGAAGGGATGCGCAAAAGACACATTATCCGTATAATGGGTTCTATTGCGCATCCCCATCACGGTCATTGAAAACTCCTCGAAAAAGCAATTTTGAGGCAGTTTTCATCCCGAAAACAATTATAAACATATTTGGCGGGGCCTACACTATTAGTTTAATCTCAAAGTAGCTACTTATTTCATTAAAATTAACATCCACAAAAAAAAACAAAAAAAAAAAAACGGCCGATTACAAGTGGCGCGATTTTGCATGTTGATTTGAGTTGCCAAATAATGGCGCTAAGTATTCAGCAAAATCTTTGGGCGCAATACACGCTTACCAAAGTTTGCAGCGTACCAAAAAATAGGACAATTTGATGGTGCTACGCTAAGCCACCTTACGAAAATTTATACAGGTACAGTATATCTAAAATTTAAAAACGTAGTTCATAACAAAGTTCATAATATTTTTTTCGTGCGAATATTATAAGTTTCTTCTAGCTTGTTATACTGTAGGGTTATAAACAATATGGAAATACACATAATGGAAAATGACCGGATAAGTTTTCCTGTAATTTTTACCTATCATTAACACGCATTGATCCCTACATTACCCTTTTCCTCCATTCAATTTTAAATATTTTGCTAGTGCGAGGCTCATGCTCTATTTGGCAAGAAAGTTTTTTTCAAGGTTGGCCTTTCCAAGACCAAAAAATACTGGCGGCACACCCTGGTATTACAGCTTGATTACACATTTCTAGCCACGAGGGTGGGGGCAAATGTAGTGTTTATGTCCTTATTTATTTCCAAAGTTATGCACATACTGTACACATGCACAAATTACCGCTAACAAACCAAAACCTTAGTTTGGTAATTGCACACCAAATTAAAAACCATTTGTCTAACTGGGTTTTTGTATTAAAGACAATTTTAATTACTACCTGCTATCATGTAATGTTTCAACAGCCAAGATTTGGTAATTGTTTAATTGAAACACAATTGCGAAAGTGAACAAAAAACATGTACAATTGTTGATCTGGATCTAGCAGTTACACTTTTCGGTTAATTATTTGCGAAAATTCAGAAAACTTCTTGGGAAGTTACATGCCCATTGGAGTTTTCTCTGAAATTAAACAATTAGGAAATATCACACAAAAATAGGGTGTCATAGTTTGAAAAATATCTATAATTACAGTTTTCGGGGTTAAATATGTGCGAAAATGAAGAAAACGACTTAGGAAACGACCTGTAAATTGTTAACCACATTGTTATTCTAGCTCGTAATGGAGTTGACAAAATTTGCGAAATGGTGACATGTTCGTCAATTGATTTGTTTCAACATTTCGAAACTATCTGTCAATTTTTGACAGGGAAATCCATTGTCAACATTAAGGCCCAATTGAAAGTGATTTTTTGCAATTGAATTTTGATAACTTTGGACAGATATGATGATTTCAAATGAAACTAAGTGTTTTAATTCAAAGTTTATATTGATTTAAGTTCCTGCGCTATATAAAACGAAACGACATTTCGTTTTTAGAATTTTTCCAGATATTCTTTATTTTGCCAACGACATTAAATCTCTTATATTCCCATTCAGATGGCAGGAACTGCCATCCATCGCCCATAAAGGAAAATATGAGATCAAACGTAGAATTATCGTTTTTATTAATATCCTATATATTTTCATAAGTTGTCAAGAGCACATCCCAAAACACGCAAGTCCCTGTTATATGTTTACAAAAAAAATTATTTTAATATGTTGATCAGGAAAGGAGAAATTGTATTTGGTAATTTTATGCAGGGTGTCCCCAAAGTCACAACGCACTTTCAATGGGCCTTAACTGACATAAACTTAAATTTCCTGAATTGGTACCAACATTTTTGATAGTCATGTCAATCCTTTCTTTGGTACCAACATGTGCCCAATATGTATAGAAGATAAGCTCCTTTATTGAGAAATGTAACAAGATGATGTTATTTTCTGGAATTCTTTTGATTGGCCATCATTTATTTAGCCTGAAAATTTGCTTAAAAACTAGCTACCAATTTGGTATTGTCAGGGAAAGAGTTGTCGAACTAACAAATACTTTGGCATATTATTTCAAGTAATGGGGGACAACATAGTAACGCAAATTCAAAAAAAAAATACCAATGATATCCGGGTTATTCGCACGCCTTTTTGTGTTTTATCTCCTGCCCATTTCAATGAAAGTAATTGCATTCTTTGTTTCTGAAATGCTTGTTGCGAGCGGCCGTCATTTCATTCAACTACAGACTAGCTAAAACATTTAATTATTTAGGATTCAATCAGGAATTTCATTCTCTTGGTCAATAACCCCATAACCCAATCGTGAATGAAGTTGTTAAAACCAATATTGTTTATAAGCATATAAATACTAATTTTGTTAACCATCCTCCAATAGGGATTTTATTTAGGGATTTAAAATAAACACTTATTCCCGTGTCCTAATATTGTGTAAAATTTTAGACAACATGTTTTGGAAAATAATAAAAGCCTCAGTGTTTGTCTTGTCAAGGAAATTTAGATATACACTGTATGTAGTTTATACTATGCTAAAAACAGTTTCTTAAATTAAATATATATCAATGTGTTCGATTCAATATTATTGCCATGGTCTAATATTGTGTAAATTTCAGACTACATATCAGGGTAATTAATAAAAATAGTCGAGGTATGTCATGTCAAGAAAATTCATGTACAGAAAGTTTATAATCAAGGAAATTTATTTGTTTAATAATTTAAAAATTATGTTCGATCCTGTTCCTGGTAATAAATTCCATCACCATGGCTTAGTTTTGTGTGAAAGTTCAGGAAAAATGGAAGAGAAATTGCTATAAGTCAGGGAATATCTTGGGATAAAATGATTTCAAAATAATTTTCAAAAAAATTTTTGATTTCTAATTTAAAAATTAATTCTATTATTAAAATGGCAAAATATTGCGTACAATTTAAGTTAATGGTTCAGGCAAATTACCCCAAAGTTGTCAGGGAAATTAACATACTTTAGTATAATTTTTCAAACAATTGTGTGTTCGATCCAGGACATGAAAGCAAATGTACTTGCACTATGTCCAAATACTGATGTGTGCAATTTCAAGGACAATTTTAAATTTCAGGGAAAATATTAAAAAATAGTCAGGAATTCACAGGGAAATTGAGATAGTTTCCGATTATGCGCAGTGTTTATAAAAAAATTAAAATGCATGACATACACGAAAAGAACGTGACCTTTTCCAGGAAATCCTTGTCGGTTATTATGTTACACTCTAACAAAAAAGCATTGTTCCATTATGAAAAATGTCGCTTATTGTTGTTTACACGCAACATTTAAATGAGTCACACGTTTTAAAATTGGGCACGAACTTAAATTATGCAGATTTGAGTTAAAAAAGGATTATTCTAAAAATTATTCTTGAACAAGTGTCATCCAAATACACCAGTAATATTTATATTGTTAAAGTCTGTGTGACGGGTGTAGGCTGGGAATATCCAAACGTGTTGATACATTAGTCGCCATTGTCAGGTACACCTTTGCAAGAATAATTTGGGTAAAAATGCTAATTTGGGTGGGCATTCACTTTGGTAACGGTCATGGAATTAAGGAGAGTCCTTTTCAGCCTTTGCTCTCATTATAAAAAACAATTTTATAAAACTTTTCACAACAGCGGTTTACGTCCACGACCTCTCCCAAATGTATTTACATGTAGTTATTATAATTTTGATTATTGCAGGTAATATTTGAGAACTTTGATGTTATCAATGGCTTTTTAACACTAAGCTCTTCAAAGGAGTTAGTGCAGGTGTAAATGTTCTACCCCCATTACAAAAATTAATTTTAAAAAAAGTGCACAGGAAACACATTTTGATATATTTACATGAAGTAAAGCACTTACTTCATGTTTGTAATTTCTGAAGAGAGTACGGACTGGAAAACACATTTGGCGAGATTCTACAATGTAGAAATCACTTTTGAATTTAATTTTCGTCTTTAAATTTCGTTTAACACTGACAATATTTGGTATTATAAACTGTAGCAGACGCCATGTTGTCTGCTGTATGTACGCCATTTTGATTTTAGCAGTTAGCGCCCCCTACCGATGCTTTCCAGCGAACCAAATTGATGAAAGTAATAAAACACAACTTTTCCAAAAAATTTCAATGTCATGTCTTTGTAACTCTTAACAGTTAATTAAAAATTAATTTTGTTATGGGAGGACTATGGTCTCCATGTACATGAATTGAAGTATTTTGTTGTTAAATTTTTAAATAAAACAGTTTTTTCATTATTGTGTTTTTGAAAAAATTAGGAAAATTTTGCAGCATTTTTGCACAAAGTAACAATGTAGGAAACTCCGTTATTTCCGGACTTTTGAGCTTTTGTTGTTCATTTTATGTGGATCCTCACAATGTAGTCCGTTGCCTTTTTATCAAATTATAGTTTTTTTGAGTTCAAAAACACGATGTTACCAAGTCAGGATATCTAAATGTACATGTATCGGAAGTACCAGAGCACTCACCCCTGACTGGGCTGTTATTTATGTCAATAGTACCTTTACCGTTTTCAGGTCAATAAATTTGCAATTTATACAAGCCATTGACGTTTTATCTCGCACTGCTGTAATATGCAGAATTTTACAAGTTCGGATGCCAATGCCAAATTGTCGATTAAATTTGTGAGCGTTTAATGACCTCTTATAAAATATGTGCTACGTGTAGGTAGAAATATAAAAGTAAAACACTCTCCAACTTGACTGATAACATATAGAAAATTATTTCATGAAATCAGATTTCTCCACTTTTTTGTGAATAAATTCATGCTGAGCATGACTGAGAAATTTAATTTTGATGTAACAATGTTCTACATGTAGTTAGATTCCTTTTTCTATAAATAAGTTTTTAAACTCTATCGATATTTTATTTTTAATATATTATTTGATTATTATATTTCTAACAGGTACATGTATTTGTGATTATCATACTGATTTTTTTCTTCTTTTAATTTCAGCTTAAAAATGAAGAACAATTGGACAAACCTTTTATTTGTCCTTGTACTTCAAAACGTGTTTTGCTTGATAGCATCAATAGGGTAAGTAGGATATCTGCATTAATAACATACTTCATTTAGTAGGGCATTTTTGTTATTTGACTTGACTTAAGAAGTTTAAATAACTTCTCATATTTCCATCATATCCTCGTCATATTTTCATAATTTTCGCCGCTCCCCACCCCTTGCCATCAATCGCCATTAGTTGATTGACTCCTAGTGATAACATAGACAATATCGAATTGAGAAAATTTTGTATAAAAATTTGAGCATACAATGTATGATGTATTTTAGTGACATTAAAAGCAAATGTTCAAATGAAAAACGCCATAGAAAATCTTGCAAAGCTGGATAACAAATGTCTTTAATGTTATTATTAAACAGCACCGATGACATAATCATTTGACCACCCCTCCCCTGAGATGATGACATAATAATTGACAGTTTTCTAATAAATCATTATCTGAAATGATAACGTTTTCAATTTTCTCCATGTAGAACCTATACAGTGGTGGCACCAAAGATCTTGAGGCCTGGTTTGAGTTATCAAGTCAGTGTGTCTATTCACGACACCAGGGAACCTGTAAAGGTGTCAGTATCCATAAGTGGAAAAGGAGTGGCAGGTGTGTCCTATGGACAAACAACTGAAGCGGTCATCAGTTCGGGAGAAACTCAAATATTGAAATTTGAGGTAAGTTTTGCAAGTTCTGCATGAGTAAATTCTTTGCATAAATTAGTTTTGGAAGATTTTGGATTTGTATTCTAGGTTGGATTTTGTTTCAAAATAAATCAGGTATTGAGCACTGGATGAAAATCTATTGTTCTCTATTGATTGTTAAAAATTCCAGTAATTCTATTTTTATACAAATAAAAATGGAAAACATTTCTTGGGTCTACTTTGATACAGCAGGAAAATTTATTATTAAAAATTCCAGTAAAAATATAATTACTGGAATTATTAATGGACAACATTTTTTCGGGGTGTACTTTAACATGGTATTGACGATTGCATGAAAATCTATTGTTAAAAACTCCAGTAATTCTATTTTTTACAAATCAAAATGGAAAACCTTTTTTTCAGTGTACTTTAATATAGCAATTACGATTGCATAAAAATCCATTGTTAAAAATTCCAAAGTAAAAGTGGAACACGTTTTTGGGTGTACTTTGGTATAGTTTCTGCTCCGGGATAGACACACCAGAAGGTAGTTTCTTCTTATGGCTCGCAGGCTGGCAGCGATAGCCTGATAATAAGGGGCAGCCACATCAGAAATTATATTGTTAGGTTAGAGAAAAGACACAAAAATTTCAAAAAATGAATGTTGACTGCTAGGACAGCGTTTTTACTAGACAAGTATAGTTGAATTATATTATGTGCATATTGGCAGCAGGCACTATACCGAAGTATTCATTTTCAATTCTTTGAAAATAGGGATTGGATAACATTGGTATTTGGCTAATTTTGTGCTGCATGATATAATAACATGAATATTAACAGTTACTTACAACTTAACTAATGCAGATTGGAGAATGGGGTCCAGGGAAGTACAACCTGACAGTGGGCGGAAGTGGAGGACTGGCCTTCGCCAACACGACGGAAATCGAGTATCAGCACAAAAGTTATTCGGTTTTCATACAAACCGATAAAGCAATATATCAACCCAGTCAAACAAGTAATTTTTACAATTTTTCATTTTAAAAATTGAAATTTCATTTTTTTTTATTTTGATACAAGCCTTCAAAATACTTAGATTGTAATTAATTTGCATAACCTGATTATTAACATGAATACCCATAGTTCATTTTAGGGCCATTGTCGTCAACCCGATGCTGAAGCCGACAGTGTCTGGAGCCATCGAAGTGTTCATTACCGTAGGTGGAAAGTGCTTAAATTATTCATATTTCAGCATTACAATTCAATTTATTTTAATAAACATTGGCTTTGTTGCAGGATGGTCAGGGAAATCGAGTAAAGCAGTGGAAAAGAGTATTCACGTCTAAAGGTATTTTTCTAAAATTTCTGATTTTTAAACTGATTGGAGAATTTCTGCTAAACTGTGTTTTTATGGTGTTTTCAGGAGTTTTCTCGGGAGATTTGCAACTTTCTGATCAGCCTGTTTTGGGCAACTGGAACATCACGGTTCTCGTTTCTGTAAGTCGTTTTAATTGTCTTATGTAAACATTGTTCACATCACAACAAGTTTAAGGTTTACTACGGTATCTTCCCTGCTCCAACAACGCATGTCCTTCATTTCTTTTCACTTTTTTTAAGTTTTTGTTGAGGTATTCGAACCAAACCTAACATACTCAATCAATAAAATAAAAAATAAAAAACATAATAAAATAATAATAATATTAAAAAAAATACTTAAATAAATCCAAAAATCAATGGGGTCGAAGTTCACAGCAGGCAATCACTGCAAGCTCACGCGCCATGCGGAGAAAATCACTTTCTCAGTGTGACTATGGCGAAGTGGCAAAAGCAGGGAGCCTACCGTAGCATAGCCAGATTTTGTTCGTAAAACTCTGCTAAATTTCGATATTTTTACCTAGGATCAACATTACACAAAGGCATTCACCGTCGCTGAATACGGTAACTATTACATAAATGGAATGACGCAAATTCGACTTTTTAAAAAAATATGATCATGTAGTGTTTGATGGAAAACATTTAACTTAACCATTGTTATTAGTTCTTCCAACTTACGAAGTCACCATTCAACTTCCGTCTTATGCAACTTTCAACGATTCTGAGGTCGTTGCAACCGTCACCGCAAAGTGAGTGAATTTTTTAATAAATTTGATTTTTTCAAAGTATTAGTGATAGAGCGTTGTATTCTAACATATAGATATACTTATGGAAAACCTGTGAAAGGTGAAGTCACCTTGGTCATGTCACCCAGGGTCCTTTCGCCAGTCATTCAAGTTTGGTTGATTCCTCCTATCAGGAAGATTGCAATGGTCAGTTCTGAACCGCGTACCACGTACATGGCAAGCAAATTTTTTTTTTATAAAAACCCAAATAATCTTGTGTATTTTTGGTTTTAGATTGACGGTATTGCAGACTTCAAGCTCGATTTAATGGACCTCAAGCTCCAAGAGGATTATCAGCGAGATATCAAAATCGAAGCGATTGTCCGAGAAGCCCTGACCGGTCAACGCCAGAATGCATCAGCCATATTGTCACTGTACAGACATAGGGTGAAGCTGGAATTAACGAAAACTGCTGAGACCTTCAAGCCTGGTCTTAAGTACACAGCATATGTAAGTAAAGCGTAGACGAAAAAGTTCATTATCAAATATAACATGATATATAACAAATATTAAAATATGCAAACCGGTATTTTGGCAACATGCGCAAATGTACTCCAAATGTCCACAATTACATACAGGTATGCATATTTCAACTCCACTTGTCTGGTATACAAGAGTGGCACCTGTTCTAGCTGTTAACCTTGAGAAAGTGGGCTTCTCGTAACAGCACATAGGCTGCCAGTGATTGCCTGGATAATGGGCAGCTAAATTACGAAATTTCGGTTTTCTGATAAGCTAGGTTAGGATACACAAAAATAAATAAAATTGGTCAACAATCTTGTATACTCGATTAGTACTGTTGACAATTGACACGTCACTCTTGATCCAGTCGACAGTCAATCCATTAAATTAACTTTTGTTCACATTGCACGTATGAAAAACTTTGCCCATCATTAAAACTTTTTCGGAATTGCTAGCTAGAACAGTCATTTCATATCTGCATTAATTTGTGAAAACAATGTCGCCTATGGCGTTTCTTGCATTATCAATTTTTCTCAAAAATTATTTGAGAAAATTCTACAAGAATTCAATACGGCCCAAATGAATACGTTTCTGCAGAATTCAGCATTTATGCACTTTACTGCATTAATGCAAATTTTATGCACTTTTATGCAGAATTTTTTCTGCACAGCATTTTATGTAGAAATATTTCCGTATTAACACCTTATGCATAAATATGGTGTTTTCCACAATATTCATTGGAAAAAAATATACATAAAAGCACATTCTTCACCCGACCATGCATCGTGTTGTGCAAAGATTGGCCATAAGAAAGTAATTTTTTTTGCACAGCATTTTATGCAGAAATACGAGCCTCGTATTACCATTTAAAACATTAAAACATTGAAAAAAATATTGAAAGTAATTTTTTTTAATTGAATTTTGATAATTTTGGACAGGTATGATAATTTCAAATGAAACTTAATGTTTTAATTCAAAGGTTATATTGATAGTAAGTTCCTTGCTATATAAAATGAAAAGACATTTTATTTTTAGAATATTTCCAGATATTCTTTATTTTGCCAACGACAGTAAATCTCTAATATTCCCATTCAGATGGTAGGTGCTTCCATCTATCGCCCATAAAGCAAAATAAAGAGGTCAAACATAGAATTATCGTTTTTATCAATATCATATACATTTCCATAAGTTGTCGAGAACACATCCCAAAAAACGCAAGTCCCTGTTAATGTTTACAAAAAATTATTTTCATATGTTGATCAGGAAAGGAGAAATTGTATTTGGAAGTTTTATGCAGGGTGTCCCCAAAGTCACGACGCACTTTCAATGAACCTTAATATGCAGACATTTTTGTGCATAGTTTTCTGCACAAAAAACATACTGTTCTGCACTAATTATTTCGGGGACATCAGCTGGATTCTGCTTGAATTTTCCCATGGATGATCACTTGACTATAAATTTCACTTTCACCATTTAGCTGACGATAGCCTACCAAGATGACATGCCCATTCGTGATGACGTCAATAAGGTCAAAGTGAAGTTTGGCTACAATTACAACGACTCGAGTCATGAAGTCCGCGAGTACCGCATCCCACGTGACGGTCTCATCCAACTCGACTTTTATCCTCCACATTCACCTGATACCAATGTTTTAGTCATAATGGTAATGCTCTTTTATTAGCATAGAGGAACTATTTTTTGGAATTTTTTTTTATATTTTAATTTTTTTATGCACTTTCAAGGCAGAGTATTTGGACTACCAACAACCATTTCCGGGCATTGAGCAGTCATTGTCTCCAAGCCGTAATTACATTCAGGCAGTTCTTCAAGCAGACAATCCTCGTGTAAGCAGTGCAAAATGGTGTACTATCATACTTGCCTTGTCAGTGGTATGATGTGATTTTCTTCATGTTATAAAAATGTAGGTGGGTGACGAAATTCAAGTTGAAATTAATGCAACGGAGAGGTTAACCAGCTTCGTGTATCAGGTAAGGAGCATTTTTGGTCAATCTGCTGTTATCTTTTATTGTAATTGGCTGACATTATTTGGTGCAGAGTAGATGTGAGTTGAAGTAAACACACAGCATACGTGTTTTTTTAAAGAACTAGTTTCGGTAATGCAGAATACCAAATTTTGATAATTTTTTTTTTCAAAATTTCGAATGAATAAAAAAAATTAGTTGAAGCCAGCCCTACATTCTAAAGTTAATACGACATTCTAAATATTAATGAACTAGTTTTGGTAATGTAGAATACCAAATTTTGATGTTTTTTGCGAAATTTGGGATGATGAACAAATAATTGAGGCAGCCATCTTGGTTAACAAGAAAACCCTTTGGGCACTACATTCTAAAGTCAATACGTGGGGAGTGTTTTAGCCTACTTTTAGGACATGCTCAAAAAGTGTAGAAAATGTTAGGAAATGGCATGCTAAGTCAGATTAGTTTTGGAACATATCGGCAAAGTGGTAAAAATAGGATGACTGATTTGGAACATGTTTAATCATGTCCAAAATGTGCATCCTAAGGGGGATGTGCTTTGATAAATATCAGATAATGATAATGCTAAGAGAATTGATCTGGAAATATCGAATATGTGAAAAAAAGGACGTTATTTTTGGGGCACAATGACTTGACGTTCTTCAGAGAAGACAACAAAAATAATGTTCATTTGATGTCTTTTTTGCCTATATATTTTAAATTAGTGGTGGTGCTTAGTATGTCCATAGGGCATTAAGGGGGAAGGAGTTGGCCAAATCATGAGTAATGTTAAATTATAAATATTTAATTTGTCTTTGTTTTGCCATATTTACTGAATTATTATGGTAATTATTATGGTATTCATATCAAAGATAGACAGATAGGGTACTGAGTTGAATTAAATCTAATTCTCAAAAATAATGGATTTAAATACCTATAGGTGTACGGCAGAGGAAACCTGGCAATGGCACAGACCTTTCCAGTGAACAACGAAAAATCCATTAAGGTCAAATTTCCAGTGACCTCACGAATGGCCCCAAAAGCTCGCCTTATCGTCTATTATGTGCGGCCAGATGGAGAAGTGGTGGCAGATGCCCTAAACTTTGATGTGGAGGGAGTTTTCCAGACACCAGTAAGTATTTCTAGTCGGATTTTAGCATAATTAATTCTATGAATCATCACATATACATTAAAAATGTATCAGTAATATAATTATAATTTATTTAATAATAGCTTGGCTCCATGTTCATATTAGAAGTTGTATGGGTCAGAGTTAATATTTGTACATGAAATTAATTAGTAGCAAATAATGAATGCAAAATAAGAAGTTAGTACAAATCTGTGTGCAATTAGTACATAAAGTTTAAAATAATAACTGAATGCAAATGAGTAAAATAAGTATATAAAGTTCAAAATAATAACTGAGTACAAATGAGTAAAATGAGTATATAAAGTTCAAAATAATAACTGAGTACATATGAGTAAAATGAGTATGTAAAGTTCAGAAATAATAACCGAGTACAAATGAGTAAAATGAGTACATAAAACCAAATAACAAGAAAATAATTTCACAATATAATATTTTGTTATTCTCCTACAAGAACATTAGGGTTAGAAACTTGCTGCTAAGGACAATTAGTTGGTAATGTTCAAATGAACCACTAATCTGTCATATCATCCACATAGGAAATGTAAACTCAACCTTGTTTTGAGCTCTCCAATATTGTCAATTTGTAAAATTTGATCAGCTAATTGATTAAATAATGTAGGTCTTATAAACTTTTTCCCCATATTCATTATAAGCAGATTGAATGCTATATCTGGAATGGAATGCTGGCTATGCTATGGAATGCTATTTATAAAATTAATTTAGTTGGAATTTTCATTTAATTTATTTACTTGCAGGTGGCTGTGGGGGTCAATGTCAATCAGACTTTGCCAGGATCTCAAGTCGAAGTTCGTGTCAATACCAAACCCAACGCTTACGTGGGAATTCTAGGAGTGGACCAAAAAGTTCTGCTGTTAAAATCTGGAAATGACATCACAAGAGAGGATGTAAGACACGTAACACAGTAATAACTCCTTCAAATTTATAAAACTCGACTCTAAATATGATTTATTTGGTACTTTTAAGGTGTTGAACGAATTGATGACGTATGACTGTGGCGAAACTAAACCTTCCTTTGATGACTTTCTTGACCGATATATGTGGTCTCCAGGAACTGTGACTGCGAGTCAGGTGTTTGAGGTATGAATAACCTGAGAAAGTTTCCCATGCAATTTAGATTCTGGCATGTGCTGATGCAACCTTACACATTGTGTAATGTTACGAATCGTATAATGACTTAAGATTAATTTTTTCATCAAACAGTAAGTAATATGGAATCATGCTTCAAAATAAGCAAAGCATGCCACATTGCTCATTTAAAAAAAATAAGTTGTAATGTTAGTATTTAATTTGTCAATTTTTAGTTAAGGTGTTTTAATTTGAGCTATGAAACCAAATCAGAATATGTTTAAAACACAGAAACCACCAAATTCGATGTTAGTTTTTTACTAAAATTTAGTAAAATAAGTCATCATAAGAGGGGGTGATCATCATAGTATCGAATTTGTCAATTTGTAGTTAATGTGTTTGGATTTTAGCTATGAAACAAAATCAGAAAAATGTGTTAAAAAATCAGAAACCACCAAAATCGATGTTAGTTTTTAATAAAACTTAGGCAAATAAGTCATCATAAGAGGGAGTGATCATCAAGGCCATATAATGATACTTAATGACAAAAGTGCGAGAGTGAAGAGTTTAATTTAATCCATCATTACTGCTTCATAAAACATTGTTGACATCCATCCTCAGTGATTCAGTTTTGCAAAAAGAATCATTTTTTCATCATATATTATATTCAATACGCGTTTACGTTGCTTTTCGAATGATCCCTTCAAATTATTTTCATAATTGCCTGAAATTTTTTTAATTAAATTGGAGGATGGTGTCAAAATTGTTTTATCCCATACGCCTTATGTGTTATACCCATATGAAGGGGGTACTCTTCAAGTTTTTGCCATTCATGGATTTTAATGACCCTGTTCCTAATGGGCTTTTTAATTTCTTGCAGGATTCCGGTGTGGTGATCATCACAAATGGCAACGTCTTCCAGTACTATCCCAGATGTAAGGCATATCTATTTGACTGAACACTTTAACCAACCATCTTAGTTAATACGAGGGTTGGAACTTTAATAGTGGCAACAAATCCGTCAAAGTGTTGTAAAATGCAAAACGATGACGCCACATAAGCCAAATATTAGGTATTTCGCCTTGAAGTATGCTGGTTAGTCAACTCCCATCTAACATTTGATATAAGCGACATCACTGCATTGCACCGTGCGGCAGTTCCAACCCTCGTAATAATGAATTAGCTTCGCCGCATTGTTGCAACCATAAAATCCCAATTCCCCATTTCTTAACAACTTTCGATCTAACATTTTCTTTCCTTCCTTTCCAGTGCTATACCGCTCTAACATGGCCTTTGATAGCGATTTGCTAGATGCTGCTTCTGACAATTCTTTGCAGCACCGCAAAAGTGCGGCGCTTGATTCTTCTTCACCCGACGAGCCTAGACTGAGACAACATTTTCCAGAAACCTGGCTCTGGGAAGGCATTGCTGCAGGGTATGGAATTTGGGGATTAAATTAGGATTAAGAAAATCTTGATTAGCACTTTTCGTCTATACTCCATTACTTTCCCTGTCTGCTGCCCCTCCACCATTGAATCAATGGGAAAGTTATTTTCTCCTGCTGGCAGTGATTGCCTGGATAGGCACCCAAGTAAAGAAATCACGTTTAGGTTAGGATAGGCTATGTTAATTACACAAATTAAATACTATACAAAAACCAAAAAATACATAAAAAGGAAAGCTTTCGTTAGCTAATCATTGTCAGTTTGGCAAAGTCATTGTTGTATACCAGATAAATATAGGGTTGGGCTACATATTTTGCATAGATACATTATATGTTTTTTTTTCTATTTGAAATGCCTGCTAGACAATGTGTGATTTCTAGAAAGTACGTGTGAAGATACTTGAATTTAGCTTCAAAATTGCTGTGTGGGCAAGATAATTCAAGAATTTTTATGTAAACTCGTCATTTTGAATATTTTTAAAACAATTATCAAACACATATAACATATATTTAGCCAGATTGTCCTGTTGTGATGACAATATATTTTGGTCAGTATCAAGGAGATTGGTGCAACCAACGAAAATAATAATCTGATGTAACTCAAGTGAAGAAACAGGCTGAAAATCGTCATAAAAATCTAACACATTTTTAGAAGAATTTTCTCTAGTTTGTATGCAGTTTACAAAATTTCCATCAAGGAAATCACATTCTCAACCGCATTCTTTTTAATATTAAAACGTAACACAGACGATGCCTATTGCAATGCTTAGCAGCGCTTTAAAGCATAACTACTTGTCATTTTGTCAGAAAGTTTTAACATGAAAACCAATAATTTATGTGGTTTTAGCGCCAGGTGACGGTCAAACTGGCCGCAAAGTTCCAGATTTGAACGCGGTTGAAAGACGCCGAGAAAGATACCAGAAACTTAAGGAGAATGTATTTTTTCCAAGACGTTTTCAACAAAGTTTCATTCCCGATTTTTCATTGCCTGTTTCAAAACCACCTGAAAATTGGCTTTGGAGCGATATGATTGCGGGGTATCGAGATTTCAAATCATTGCTTGTTATAAGGTGTATTTGTGTATAAGGAGAACTCCATCCATTTTAATGGGTTTTATCGTCATATTCCACATATACATTATATGCATATTTCAAATTTTTGTCAATGATTAAGTTATTTGGCGAATGCCCGACTGTGCTGACAGAAAACATTTTACATCTTCTGTGGTTCAATGAAACAATAATTGATAATAATTTTTTCAAAGCTTATGAATTTCAGCTTTCAAATAATAGCTGCAAAGCTATATATTTATCTGTTTTTCGACAAGTCGCTTATTTTCTGATTTACGTAATGATTTATTGATAACTTTTGCGATGATGCTAAATTTTTCTATACATTTTTCGGCAAAAGGGCCAAAGGTGCTTATGCAATAAAAGAATCAGAGCCATAATATCAATATATTTGGATTAAAGTGCTGCACCGTTAGCGAATTTGTAAAATGGGTGGTTTTCTCCTTTAAGTTAATGTCATTTTTTAAAGCTAACAATTTCATGATTTGTTTTCAGCTCTGATGGATCAGCTGTGGTTACTAGTGCAGCACCTGATACCATTACATCCTGGGTTATAAGTGCTTTTGCAATTGACAGCATTTCTGGACTAGGGGTGATTCGTTCACCAGCCAAGGTCAGTGAAATTAGCTCAAATTTAACAACACTTGTATGTTTGATTGGTTGGCAGCATTATCGGTGGCCATTTTAAAAAAATGCCTACTCGATGTTTTATTTTCAGTTGACAGTCTTTCGACCATTTTTCATCTCCCTAAATCTGCCTTACTCCATCATAAGGGGTGAAGCAGTTGCCATCCAGGTCGTAGTGTTCAACTACATGCAAAATGACGTTGAGGTAAGTTTTGCGGAAAATCTAATATCAGTCACGTCACTTTTTACAATAATTTTCCAATTGCCCATTTATGATTCTGTTACTTTCAATTTAAGGCAACTGTGCTTCTGAAAAACTCTGGACAATTTGACTTTGCCACGTTTGAAAGCGGGGCCAATGAGATCACCGAAACAGCGCCACAGAAATCCAAGCGAGTAACGGTAAAGTCCCAAGTTTGAAATTTTCAGATTTTTATGTGCTTCATGTCGATATAGAGAATTAAAAAAAATATAATTGTAGTTGCTTTGCCATACAATGGTATATTCTCTGCTCCGGCTTATCTATCGGCATTTGAGAAAGTTGGCTTTTCCTAACGACTCGTGGGCTGGTGGCGATTGGCTGGTGGTTGGGCTGCTAAATAAATTACATTTGAAGTCAGTTTAGGTTATGACAGGTGTAATTCTAGTCTAACTCGAGCTTCCTGTCTAATAAAGTATATACTTTTATGCGCATACTTGGAGCGGGGCATATACAGTAGCTTAACCGGCTTGTTTTCCTAGCGGTAATATATTTGGGGGTAGTAATCTGTGTATATTTGTCGTTTCGAAATTCTAGGTAAAAGCTGGAGATGGAGCCTCGGTGTCGTTTATGATTTTGCCAAAAGTTCTCGGATACCTTGACATCGAGGTCTCGGCGCAGAGCAGCAGTGCCGGAGACCGGATTTTGAAGAAGCTATTGGTCAAGGTAATTTTTCTTGGCCCATTTAATAACCTTATCTAACCAAAAACAATTTTGACACAGCTTGTTAATTAGTATGATGTTATTGCATACATTAAAAAAACACTTTTCTGCTCCATCAGCCTGAAGGTTCCACATTGACTTTCAACAAAGCAGTTTTGGTGGATCTCAGAAATAATCCAACATTTAACACGAATATCAAAGTCGACATTCCTAATTACGCTGTATCGGGATCCCAAAGAGTTGAAGTTACGGCCATCGGTATGTGCAATTTGTGGTGTTCAAGTAAAAATTTGCTTAATTTTGGAAATAAAAAATTTAGAAAATTATCTGATTATTTTCTCTCTCCTGTGTCATCAGGTGACGTCCTAGGACCAGCTATCAACAACTTAGACAGTTTGCTTCAGATGCCATTCGGCTGCGGGGAACAGAACATGGTTAATTTCGTGCCCAATATAGTGATCGCTAAGTATCTGGAAAAAGTGGATAGGCTCCACGACTCCATCAAGCAGAAAATCATCACACATTTGGAAACTGGTAACGCAGGAGGAAAATGCACTTGTGACCTAATGTCCTGAGCTGCAGAAGTAACGCTGAATTTCTTTAGGATATCAAAGGGAGTTGACATACAAAAGGAGCGATGGGTCATACAGTGCTTTTGGAAAACAGGACAAAATGGGTAGCACTTGGTGAGTAATGTCATAGGCAGATTTAACCTTTGGCTCTACTAGGAAATATGCCCCCCTCCAGCATAGTCGCTATGAGAAAGTGGGCTTCTCCTAACGACTCGTAGGCTGGCAGTCATTGCTTGGTGGGAGGGCAGCTAAATAATAAAATGTATTCATCATATTTGTCCTTTACATTTAAGGTTGTAGTGTATTTTAAGGTTAGTTTAGCTTGATTTAAACACGCTTGAACAATATTGGATTTTTCCTCACATTTACGTGTACAGGGTGACCCAAAATTCTGGACTGTTTTCCTAATTCAACGTTATTGACCACTGTCAAAGACATTAGAATAACTGAAAAGACAATGCTATATATAATGTCCTGCTGCTGCCCTTCGCCTACCACAAAAATGCAAAAAAGGTGATTTTTTTTCGAAGCTAGCAGTGATTGCCCCTATGTTGGGGGCAGCTAAATAAAGAAATTTATTGCGCATTTAGGTTAGTTTGGTTACGTTATGTACGCAAACACATAAAAAACGAAATGGTAATAAATTGCCACATTCCTACAGCAAGGACAGATGTCGCTCAAGACCAAGGCTGTATTTACTATCAATTAGAGTGAAATACATATATGTGTTTTACGCAAATTTGAAGCAGGGCATAAAGTTATGAGATTAAAAATTAAAACTATTTAAAAGTATCAGTTAGCCAAACTAATTGTATGAATTCAATTCAATTCTAGGGATTTGTAGGGAATTTTAGGGAAATTATTTATTATTTATTACTTAACACTGGATATTGGTTCCATTGCCAGTGGTATCAGTACAAAGACAATGAATTTTTTCTCTTAAATTTGGTTCGCTTAAAAAAATTAGGTTTACTGCATTTGTGACCAAATCATTTCATCAAGCCAAAAATTACATCAATTTCTTTTCAGGGAAATACATTTTGCATACACTGTGTATTTATCACAAACTGGACAATATGTGAATATTGGTTTCATTGCAAGTGGTTTCAGTAAATTTTTTTTAATTTGATTCGTTTAAAAAAATAGGTTGACTGCATTTGTGGCCAAATCATTTCATCAGGCCAAAAATTACATCACCATTGATGATGGGGCCATCAACGGCGCTCTGAAATGGCTGGTTTCCAAGCAGTCAGCCGATGGGTCGTTTTTAGAGGTTGGCTCTGTAAGCCACAGAGCAATGCAGGTATATCTAAAATGTCTTATAAAAACTTAATTTCATGCATGATTGTAGTTATTTATAAGCACTAAAAAGTTTATTGAAAATGTTAATTTTTTTTAATCACTAGGGTGGTTCTTCCAAAGGTCTGGCACTCACGGCTTATGTGCTCATTGCGTTTTTGGAAAATGGGGCTCAGGTAATTGAAATGCATTTCACTAAAATACCAAGAAAAGCTCGTATTGATGTTCTAATATATTTCCAGCAAATGCAAGAATTCAACGGTGCAGTGGAGAAGGCCAAGAGGAACCTGGAGCAGTCCATCATGACTGTCGATGACACCTATGCATTGAACATTGCAGCCTATGCTTTGCATCTTGTAAACAGCCAAGAAAAGGAAACTGCTTTCCAAAAATTGGTCCAGAAGGCGAAGACATCAGGTAAATATCACTCAATAATTTCTTTGCTGAATCTCTTCCATTTATTTTCAACGGTCATTCCTGGTTTTAATCAATTTATGTGTCAAATGCACTATGCTTGCTTGCAGAATCTTTATATTCACTATGTTTATATTCAGATTTTAACATACCTTATCCTCTGAAATGCATTAATGTAATTTACCTGTTTACCTAACTTTACTTGACTTGATTACAACGGTACTTGATGATTTGAGAATTGGTGTAGTTTGTTTCAATTAATCTATTTAATTTGTGTCAAATTCACTATATCTGCATGCAAATTCGATATCTTTGCATGCAAATTCGATATCTTTGCATGCAAATGCTCCATCTTTGCATGCAAATTCGCTATCTTCGCATGCAAATTCACTATGTTTATGTGCAGACTTTAACATACCTTATCTTCTTAAATGCATGCATGCAATTTGCCTGTTTACCTACCTTTACTTGACTTTAGTATAACGGTATTGATGATTGGAGAATTGCTGTTTAGTTTGATTCAATTAATCTATTTAATTTGTGTCAAATGCATTATCCTTGCATGCAAACTTTATGCAGACTTTAATATACATTATCCTCTGAAATGCATTCATGGGGAGAAACATGTAATCTTTATGGTGGCCTGGAAGACAACTAATTTCCATGACCCATATGAAAAAGTTCCTGCAGAGCTTGCAGATTTCTGCATAAATTTCAGGGTTCTCCAAGACCAGTAAAACTTGGAAAATCAGGGGAGTTGGAAATTCCAAAAAAACCGGGAGAATCAGGGAAATTTAACAAATTTCTTGACCCAGAAGTCAAACTCAAGGTATCAATTGAAGGAAGCAGTTCTGTGAAAGGGATCAATAATGACATTTTGAAATTTCAACAAACTAATCAAAGTGTGAAGCTTTTTATTAAAATACGCGCTGGTTCTTTTTCAAATTTACATTAACCTCGCGTTTATAAACAATGAAAAATTTGCATACGCATTTTTTACATTGACAAATGTCATATTTTGGCATTTTCAATGGCCAGGGAAATCGTTAACACCTGGAAAAATCCAGGAACCCTCATCTCTTTCTGTACAGAAATATTTATGCTGAAAATTTTCCGCAGAATAATTTAGGGCAAATTTATTTCTGCAGGATTCTGTTTTGTTTTTTCACATGGGGGTGATTTACCACCTGACGATCGATGTTGCTAGCAAATTTGTGCTTGCAGTTTAAGGTTCTTGTTGGCCACCGTTGAACAAAATTGAGTTGAACAGTTCAAGAATTATGGTAAGGCCTTTGACTAACTTGCTTCCATGGCTTGTTCCAGGGGACATGAAATTTTGGAGCAGTGCAGAGGAGGACGACGCATCTGAGGTGCCCAAGACGAGCAAGCAAGCCAAATCTTACGATGTTGAAATGACATCTTATGCACTCATGACATATGTTTTGAGAAACGACATTGAAAACGCAATTTCCGTCATGAAATGGCTGGTAGCACAGACCAACGCAAATGGAGGATTTGCTTCGACTCAGGTAGGGCTTGTCTTATTTGGCCAATTTTAGGTTTGAAATATGACCGAATCAATGATTAGCAATCAATGAGTGTGTGCATTAAGTCGAGATAATTTTCCTTCACTGGTAAATTTTCCTGGTTTTCTTTTTAGTGTGCAACGTTGAATAATTAGAAATTATGAAAGTGCTCTGATTTTGACAAGTTTTTCTAGAAAATATATGCTTTTATTTTCAGGATACTGTAATTGGCATCCAGGCTTTGGCCAGCTTGGCCCAGCAGATCAGCGCCCAGTTGCGAGGAGTTGATATAACTTTCAGCTTCAAAAACAGCTCCAAAACAATTCCTATCAACAAGGAAAATGCCATGATCTTGCACAGGCTGCAGGTCAGTCTTGCAGTATTTGAGAAATATTTTGATTTCGAGAAAATTCCAACTTCACTTATACGATTGTTTTGATCATTCATTAGCTTTTTGATGACGTCAAAGAGGTTGGGATAGTGGCAAAAGGAGGAGGATTTGCTGTTGTCCAGGTATGCATTTTTCATTTTCACTCATGTGGTATAATCAAGAAATCCAGCCATTTTATCACCATGTGTGTTTTGAGAAAAGCCAAGTTGTACAGGGTCAAAATGTCACCATCATTTTAGTTGTTTTTTTTGCTTTGGACATTAATATATTTAGGGATAGTAGCAATGGATTTGGGCTGGATGAGTTGTATTAAATAACCTGTATGACTACTTTTCTGACTTGCAGGTTTCATTTTCATACAACTTGAATGTTACAACTGAAAAGCCGTCGTTTCAAATCAACCCCCTGGTGGACAGAAATTCTAACAGAAATTTGCTCGTCATAAATGCCTGCACTTCGTAAGTGTTTCTTTTGAATGGATTAAAATATATCCAACACTTGATAATTACGTAATTGAAATGCGATTTTTCGGTTTGGTTTTTAGATATGCTAAGTCAGGTGCAAGCAATATGGCTGTCATGGAAATCAACTTACCTTCTGGCTACACAGTGGACAAGGATTCACTCCCAGCACTCCTAAAAGTCAACGAAGTTAAAAGGGTTGAAACAAAAGATGGCGACTCGAAGGTCGTCATTTATTTCGATAAGGTAGGCACGACAAAGTACATATAAAAATTAAATATGTGTATCCAACAAATATGTTTTGTCCAACCGTACTTGTCTAGTAGTCAAGAATTACGCATGTACTAGCTGTCGGAATTTATCATTTGTTTCCTATTTTTGTGGGTTTTATTCCAACTATCACACTCAGGAAATCACTCATGTCAATGACAGGTGCAAAAAAACAGGAAAATAATCAATAAACCCAGATATTTTGCATTTTTACACAGTTTGTAGTTTCTAATAATCTAGCTAAAATGCAAACAAGTAAAGCTCACATTTTGAAAGTCATTTGAAGTTTCCTATACATATTTACTAAGATTTTGATAATGCTTATAACAAATAGCAATACTGTAATTCCATCTCTTTGTACTATCATTGCATTATACATTCTCATCATCCACATATAATGTCCACATTGGTTAGTTTCTCAAGTTATGAAAATGTCATATTTGCATAATCACATCTTAATATTTCAGCTGACAAGCGAGGAGGTCTGCCCAACAGTCAAGGCCTTCAGGACGTTTAAAGTTGCCAAACAGAAGCCCACTGCTGTAAAAGTCTACGATTACTACGATCTCTGTAAGTAACTGCTAACTCACGTACAATTTGAATATTAAGCAAAAAACATCTCTTTTTCTCTATTTTTTTCTTCTTAATGTTTTCTCAATTTTTTCTCAATTTTTCAAAATTTTCTCTCAATTTTTCAAAAACAATTCTCACTTTTGGAGAATTTTTTTTTAATAAATTCCAACTAATTCCCTGATTTTGGCTAATTTGAAGCTCGAAGTGCTCGAAGTTTCTACCAGGCGCTGCCAGCAACCTTATGCGACATTTGCGAAGACGGAGACTGCGATCGCAACGCTTGTCCGAAGGACTCGGACAACTTGGTGCAAGATCCCAACGGCGCTGGGGTATCAAATCACAATTTGGCGTTGACATCCCTGTCCACCATCGTGCTCGTGTCGATATATATCAAGCATTTAGTTTTCCACTAAAATTTTGTTACCACGCACATTTGGGGAGAACATTATGCGCACGGTCTCCGTGCAGCGCAATGGCCAGTTCCGATACACAGCTGCACCGGAGTATTGCATCGCGAGAGTGAATTATTCTATGATTTTATGACATGGCTGAGAATCCAGTACCTGCAATGGTTAGCTTAAATTTGTTCATTAATAGGATAAAGCAACGAAAGTAAAATATTGAAAGGTCCAAGAATTCCAAAGTTTCCTTTGTGCCGTTGCGGAACTTGCGGTAAATATGCGCAAGGGCCATGTACAGGTTTTAAATGGTTTGTTGCATTATTGAACTTGGGTCTGTGATACGTGGAATAGTTTTAAGCTCGTATCATTGTTCAATTTTTTTTATTTTGTTGACAGCCTTTGAGAGATTGTCCGTTTTCAGAATCTCGGAAAAGCGTGACATTTGACATTTTTCTCTTTGTCATGCTGATCAATTTTGGCTAATTAAGACCCATATCACGATATGTATATTTTAAGCCCTACTTACTTAATTTCATTGATGTTTTAGAAGTTTATTAATGTACTTTTATAATAAATATCAAACATAATTACTTTATTCATTGATGTACCAATACCGTGATGCACACAAACACGCATTAAATTTTGAAATCGCGTATTGGAATGTAAAATGGAAACAGCGGAAGTACACAGAGTTAATTTAAAAGTTAGAAACCCAACAAAAATGTAGCCAAAAATTAGTAACTTTAATATAATTATTTAGATTTTATTAAGCAGTAGAAGAACTTAATGCTACAGCTGTTATTCAATACATGTTTTTATTTAAACGACAGTATTTTAATTAATAACCCACTTACATGCATGGGCCATCCCCTGATTCATGCCAAAAAAACCTATAATTTACTTTTTATCTAAAACCGTCTAAAACGTTTTATCTGTCAAATCGAAAATTGTCATGGAAACTATTTGTTTTGCATTATTAATAATATAAACTTTTTAAACCATATTGACGAAATGGTTTCAAGTCAAACAAGAGTTGGTAAAACAACTTTGTGTTGCACGAAGTGTGGTTTCATTTTTGGAGAAAATAATACAGTAAATATAACAGTATACAGTATATCGAGTGCCCAGATATTAAACTAAACTAAAACAGTCTTAAACTAAAAAACTAAGGAGCATTCGAAATTAATGCCAAATCTATAATTTACAACTGCATTTTAGACTGTGGTTTTCAGTTATTAAGTCTGTAAATCACACAGCACATTCTTGCGTGAAAAAGCAACCACATACACACCAGCCTCGAACCCAGCTTTCAGAGGCACCCAGAGGCAGGTGCGTCACGAATCACGACTTTGTAAATAATAATTGTTATTATTTATTTGCGCATTATAGGTTATTGGGTTCGCAGACAACTTGAACGTCCCTTGGTCCCGATGAGGTCTTTATCTAAAGCGCCGTAGTGTGTTGTTCTTTCGACAGAAGTTATTTCGGGATGTAAATGGAATTCCAGCCGGTTACAGGGACTATGCGGTGCATAAGGCGCTTGAATTTACATTTTGAAAATGATGTCATTGGGATAGATAAGTATTAAACGAGTAATTATTGACATGTATTTGTATTTTATTAAAATTGCTGAAAAAAATTTGGGTTCCGTTTTCGATCCAAATTAGTAGCTACATGTATACATGCTCTATTCTAAAGGTAAGAAGTTATAAGGTTGTTTTATTTTCACCCAGATTCTCGTTTTGTGACTTGGCTGGAGCAGAACGAGCAGCGAAAACACAGAGCAAGAGTGATCGTCTGCGGGAAGCTGGCGTCATCGCTTCTGGTTTTGGGAAGATGTTTCGAAGCCCTCCGAGCCAATCAGAAGTTAGTTCATTTCAGCTGCAATTCACTCCAATTTGCCTCCCAAAACACTAATATCTCACAATCTGAAACTGTTTCAAACATCTTCTGTTTCTGTCACACTAGAAAGGAAAGCAGTAACCCAGTGCCATTCCGAGAAATCAAGCTTACTAGGATCTTACAGAACAATTTTATGGAAAAGGCTACAGCCTTGATGATCGTGAACATCAGTCCATGTGCGGACATGTTTAATGAAACGTTGAAGTGCACGAAAAGTGCACTTCTTTAATGAAACGAAAAGTGCAGAAATAAAAAGGTGATCTATGCCTGATGCAAAGGTATAGACTATGCAAAGACTAATTTCACCTACTTTTCTGTAAACCATCGAACAGCAATATATTCGCGTTCTTATCCCGAGCCTTTCGATATAAAACATCATTTGGTGGATCATAATCAGCCGAAGTCAAACGTTGAAATGACCAGAAAAGCATAAAAGTAAATTTCGGATCCGCCTGAATTGCCATTTTCAATGGAGCGGATAATTAGGCCCATGCAGGCCACGTTGATGGCACCGAGGTCATAAAACTGTCCACAAAAACACGAATTTGTTACATTATAAGTTATTACCATCCTCGAGCTTTAGTAATTTTTTCTGAGTCCTACCTTGCAGATGTAGACAACCCCACAAATTGACAGCATTTGCCATGTTATGTTCCAAATGGCCTTTCTAAGACTTGGTTTGCAAAGTTCATTTTCTTTGAGCAGTTCTTTTTCTCATGATCTGCACAAAACGAATTTCATCGAAAATTTCGATTTGTTGGATTATTCAAAAACGATCGAAAATACAGGCTGGTCATAAAGCCCCTCCCTCATTGCAACAATTAATTTTAAAAAACTGCTAGAATTTCAAGATACATGTTTTATATAGGTTGAACCTAATAGGTTCATCCTGTAAACCCATATATATCAATTGGAAAACAAATTGTTTTTAATGAGAATTTGTTTGGAATGAGAGTATAATTGTATGACCAGTCTGTATTTTTCACAAAAATGTAAGCTGCTGATTAAAGTGGAAAATGATCAATGATCTTTGAACGAGAGTTTAAATTGTAGAAGATATTAAGGAAATTATTCGTTATTAATTGAAAATGGCCTACTGTTGCAAATCCTGATAAACGTTTCAAGCTTGATCGTTTTTTTGAGGAACGAAGAAGTCGTCTGGTCCAAGATTCTTCTTGAAACCCTTTTTTGATATTGGAAACAGCCAACTAAAACGAATTTTTCAATTTTTAGACAAATAGTTTGTGTATTTTGATGTGGTGTCAAGTAAGCTTTTATGATAATTACAATGGAATAGAACACAGTTGCATTATACGCCAGTATTGTTATTGAGTTAAGAAAGTGATTATATAAAACTTCAAATTGTATTTATTGGCTAACAATTTGGCTCCGTTGACAGCTCCACTGCATCAATAGCTCTTTTCGAAAGCAACTTTTTCATGCGTCTGTCATAAAAATCTCATAAATTTTAAAAATAAGGCAAAATTGACGAAAGAATTGCAAGGATTACAATTTTCGAATAAAAGCATTTTGAAATAGAATTTTACGGTGAATTAATCCAGCGATAGCAAAAGAAACGTTACATACTCTTAAAAACACAATGAAAAGTAAAAATTTCATCAGTTGAAAAGGCCACTTTTTGTTGACGGAATCCGGTAAAACTGAATTTTCGCATTAAATATTTTAGTTTGGCAGCAGTTTATACACTAAAATAATATTGGGATCATAGATCAATATTTGATTTAATTTTTGTAACGAGAGTTTATTGGCGTGTTGTAACACAGGATCAACAGTTCAAACAATTCAATGTGAATAGAAATTGAACACATTTACCATGCAGCAAAATACGCAAAAAACACATTAATACAATTAGTACAATTGTGATTTGTTTACCCATGTTAAATTTCTAAGCTGGCAGCCCATACAAGGGAATAAAAAATCGAGATTTGAATACTGGCGCTGGCTGGAGGCTATGCGGGTGCCAATTCTAATTATCCACGGCCTGAGATGTTGAGTTTTTTTAATTAGGGCATTATGGGAAATTATCACTGCCGAATTAATAATGAGTATTTTTATTTGTTATTAACGAAAACGCATTTTCGAGTCTCTGGTAAAATTCCAATGTTTTAATTAATTTTGTATTGTTTACCCGCGATTAAATTTATCGTAATATTTGTTAATTTATTTCTTTTTTTTATTTCATGACGTCACTGCTGACAGTAACAAGGAGGAAGAAGAAGCATGGCCGCCGAATTCCCCGTCATATATACCTGTTGTCTGATTTCAACGATTTTGAAAGAAAAAACACTAAACAGCACTTCAAAACGGAACTTCAAAACTTTAAGGTAAGTCTAAGCAGTTATTTCGTGTTATCAATTTAAAACCACAGGATATTACAGGACGCAACAGTTCATAATAATGGTACATGTATGGATGGTGTCGTGGCATCAGGGACAGTACGTTATAAAAGTGAATATACAGTGTACATGTATTTGCTTAGTACAATTTTATAGTCTAAGTACAGTAACTATGTGTCCTAAAGAATTTTCAAAAGATATGGCTATAGAACGGATTCATTTACATAAAATCAACTCTTTAAACTCCACTGCTGTTTCACATCAAAAAAAATATCACTTGCGTTTTTGCTACGCAATTTCTAAGTTTTTAATGCGGCGCCATATTGGCATTGTCTAACGAATTCAGCCGCATTCTGTACCCCTTTAATTCCATGGCAAATGCGTTTTTAAAAAATATCAAGGAAATTTAATGCAATATGACTTGAAAATCACGTAAATATCAATAAAATAAAAACTAAGATTGTGGTCATCATGAATGCTGCATATTCAAGGAATATTCTAGTTTTCAAAAAGCAAAATACATCTGCTCCACCTGGAAAACGGGTAATGTCAGATGGAAAAATCAATGAATTTGAAATTGGAAGTTTGTATGGCAGTCAGGGAATTTGAAATTGGCAGTTTGTAGAGAAGTCAGGGAACAATTAAGGTCTGCTAAGAAGCAGAACTCGTGGTTGAAAAGAGGAAATGCGAGAATTCCATGATCCCATCATAAGCTTAAAGTAAAATTTGAATAAACATGAATTGGAGAATAAAAAAATTACACAACGTTTTCTATTTATATACGTTTTCTTTCAACGTTTTCTACATTATACGAATCGTTGCTTCCAGCTCGCTATCGCATCGCCTAATATTTTTCTTTAATTTATGCACAGGCCAGAGGCAAACGATATTGAATCCACCGCAAGGACATCTGGAATGAAAAATGACCTTTGGGAGTGAATTTTATTTTCAACTCGTAAATCAACCATAGAACATGGACGCTACTTTAAGATGTCTTCTAGGGCCAAAAGGTGTTTAAGGTAAGCAAATCAACTGTTTTTGCTCTATCTACACTAACCGCAGTTTTCTCGGGGTTAATGTATCTTCCAAACCGTTAGGGATAGAGCATTCAAAGTTTGCTCGGATGGCTCTAAGGTACAGAGAACCCCCTAAGAAACAAGTTGTTTTCGTGTTTGCCCTCCAAGGGGGTGGAAACAGAGGGATAAATATCTCCCAAACTATTGAGAGCTACATGTGGAACCTTGAAATTTAGAACGGATGTTCATTAGGTGTACATTCATCTTAGTAAACTGATTCACAGAAATGCACAGAAACTGCTAGAGAGTGCACAAATAATCTTGTCACAAAAGTACTGTCATTTATTGCTACGATATAACAAATAATATTAAAGACAAAAAATGTCATTTAAAGCTCTAATTGCACTCAGATTGTATAGAAAAGATTCACAAAAATGATAAAAAAAAGTGCTTACACTGTTATGATTAGCTTAAAAAGTGCAGAAATCGAAGACTGGTATGAAAGTGCAGAAATGTATTAGAAAATTGTAGAAAATGCTAAAAAAGTGCTGTACTTTGTACTATGTTAGCTTGAAACAAGTAGAAGCATATGCTAGAAACGTGCAGAAAAATGCCAGATTAGTGCAGAAAGCGTAAGTTGATATAAAAGTGCAGAAATGTATTAGAAAAGTGTAGAAAATGCAAGAATATGCTGTACATTGTTATGCGTTTTCTTTAATAGTGTAGAAATAGAAAGGTGATAGAAAAAAGCAAAAGTATATGCTAGATACGTGCAAAAATATGCCAGAATAGTGCAGAAATCAAAGGTTGATAAAAAAGTGCAAACATTTATTAAAAAAGTGTAGAAAATGCAAAAAAGTGCTGTACTTTGTTATATGTTAGTTTAAAAAGTGCAGACGTTTATGTGTTGGCTTGAATAGTGTAGAAAAAGATGAGTGATAGAAAAGTGCACAAGTATATGCTAGATACGTGCAGAAAAATGCCAGAATAGTGCAGAAATCGAGAATTGATAAATAAGTGCTAAGATTTATTATAAAAGTGTAGAAAATGCAAAAAAGTGCTGTACTTTGTTATATGTTGGCTTATTGTAGGTTAATATAAAAGTGCAAAATTGTATTAGAAAAGTGTAGAAAATGCAAAAAAGTTTGGAACTTTGATATATATGTCAGCTTGAAAATGGCAGAAGTATATGCTAGAAACGTGCAGAAAAATGCCAGATTAGTGCAGAAATCGTAGGTTGATATAAAAGTGCAAAAATGTATTAAAAAAGTGTAGAAAATGCAAGAAAGTGCTGTACATTATGTGTTGGCTTGAATAGTGTAGAAAAAGATAGGTGATAGGAAAGTGCAGAAGTATATGCTAGATACGTGCAGAAAAATGCCAAAATAGTGCAGAAATTGAAGGTTGATATAGAAGTGCAGAAATGTATTAGAAAAGTGTAGAAAATGCAAGAATATGCTGTACATTGTTATGCGTTTTCTTTAATAGTGTAGAAATAGAAAGGTGATAGAAAAAAGCAAAAGTATATGCTAGATACGTGCAAAAATATGCCAGAATAGTGCAGAAATCAAAGGTTGATAAAAAAGTGCAAACATTTATTAAAAAAGTGTAGAAAATGCAAAAAAGTGCTGTACTTTGTTATATGTTAGTTTAAAAAGTGCAGACGTTTATGTGTTGGCTTGAATAGTGTAGAAAAAGATAGGTGATAGAAAAGTGCACAAGTATATGCTAGATACGTGCAGAAAAATGCCAGAATAGTTCAGAAATCGAGAATTGATAAATAAGTGCTGAGATTTATTAAAAAAGTGTAGAAAATGCAAAAAACAGTGCTGTACTTTGTTATATGTTGACTTTAAAAGTGCAGATGTATATGCTAAAAACGTGCAGAAAAAGTTTAGAGTAGTGCAGAAATCGAAGGTTGATATAAAAGTGCTGAAGTGTATAAGAAAAGTGTAAAAAATGTAAGAAAGTGCTGTGCATTGTTATGTGTTGGCTTGAATAGTGTAGAAATAGATGGGTGATAGAAAAAGCAAAAGTATATGCTAGAAACGTGCAGAAAAATGCCAAAATTGTGCAGAAATCGAAGGTTAATATAAAAGTGTAGAAATGTATTAGAAAAGTGTAGAAATGTATTAGAAAAGTGTAGAAAATGCAAGATAGTGCTGTACATTATGTGTTAGCTTGAATAGTGTAGAAAAAGATAGGAGATAGAAAAGTGCAGAAGTATATGCTAGATACGTGCAGAAAAATGCCAAAATTGTGCAGAAATCGTAAGTTGATATAAAAGTGCAGAAATGTATTAAAAAAGTGTAGAAAATGCAAAAAAGTTCTGTACTTTTTTATACGTTAGCTTGAAAAGTGCAGAAGTATATGCTAGAAACGTGCAGAAAAATGCCAGAACAGTGCAGAAATCGTAGGTTGATATAAAAGTGCAGAAATGTATTAAAAAAGTGTAGAAAATGCAAGAAAGTGCTTGAATAGACTTGAATTGGCTTGAATAGTGTAGAACAAAAGGTGATGGAAAAGTGCAGAAGTATATGCTAGATACGTGCAGAAAAATGCCAGAACAGTGCAGAAATCGTAGGTTGATATAAAAGTGCAGAAATGTATTAAAAAAGTGTAGAAAATGCAAGAAAGTGCTTGAATAGACTTGAATTGGCTTGAATAGTGTAGAACAAAAGGTGATGGAAAAGTGCAGAAGTATATGCTAGATACGTGCAGAAAAATGCCAGAATAGTGCAGAAATCGAAGGTTGATATAGAAGTGCAGAAGTGTATTAGAAAATGCAAGAAAGTGCTGTACATTATGTGTTGGCTTGGATAGTGTAGAAAAAGATAGGTGATAGAAAAGTGCAGAAGTATATGCTAGATACCTGCAGAAAAATGCCAGAATAGTGCAGAAATCGAAGGTTGATAAAGTGCAGAAATTTATTAAGAAAGTGTAGAAAATGCAAAAACGTGCTGTACTTTGTTATATGTTAGCTTGAAAAGTGCAGAAGTACATGTATATGCTGGAAACGTGCAGAAAATGCCAAAATTGTGCAGAAATGTATTAGAAAAATGTAGAAAATGCAAGAAAGTGCTGTGCATTATGTGTTGGCTTGAATAGTGTAGTTTAAGATAGGTGATAGAAAGGTTCAGAATTATATGCTAGATACGTGCAGAAAAATGCCAGAATAGTGCAGAAATCGAAGATTGATAAAAAAAAGCGCTTAAATTTATTAAAAAAAGTGTAGAAAATCCAAAAAAGTGCTGTACATTATGTGTTGGCTTGAATAGTGAAGTAAAAGATAGGTGATAGAAAAGTGCAGAAGTATATGCTAGAATCGGGCAAAAAAATGCCAGAATAGTGAAGAAATCGAAGGTTGATAAAAAATGCAGAAATGTATGAAAAAAGTGTAGAAAATGCAAAAAAGTGCTGTACTTTTTTATAAATTGGCTTGAAAAAAGCAGAAAAATGCCAGAATAGTGCAGAAATCGAAGGTTGATAAAAAAAATGCAGAAATTATGAAAAAATTGTAGAAAATGCAAAAAAGTGCTGTACTTTGTTATATGTTGGCTTGAAAAGTGCAGAAGTATATGCTAGAAACGATCAGAAAAATGCTATAATAGTGCAGAAATCGAAGGTGGATATAAAAGTGCGGAAGTTTATTAGTAAAGTGTAGAAAATGCAAGAAAGTGCTGCTTTTTGTTATATGTACGCTTGAGAAGTGTCGAAATTGAAGTATGCTAGAAAAACGCACAAAGTCTTATCTCCACATTATTGTTCACGTTATAG